>ML257619.1:0-33309 GCA_005239495.1 Nicotiana undulata
CCTAACCTCAGCTTGAGGGATTAGGTATAGAGTCTTACTTGTTATGTGAAACTCATGTCCAACCTATAGGCGTGGTGACGAGTGCCTATGCGTTGCGGTCAAGTATGCACGTGAGTCAATCGTGATGAAATTTGCTATGTTCTTAATATTCCCCCCACTATGAGTAAATTATGAATTAAAAGTGATACTTTATGTTGTTTCATGACGTGGAGAGTTTTTGAGTTATTTGTTCCAGTTGAGGCTTACACTATTGAAATTGTATTACTGATNTGAGTATTTCCATGCACTTGAGACTTCGTGTTGTTGACTTTCATATTATTGTTGCCTTGGGTTTTTATTATTCTTCGCACGAGGGGACATGCCATGCTGACTGAGTGTTATTATATATGCACGAGGGGACATTCCGTGCCGAGTGATTGTGAGGTTATGCACGAGGGGACATTCCATGCCGAGTGTTATTATATATGCACGAGGGGACATTCCGATCCGAGTGACTGCTAGGTTATGCACGAGGGGACATGTCGTTCCTTTCCTGTTCATTATATGTTTGAGAAGCTATATTTCTACCTGGTCCTTACGTTATAATCAGATAAGGAGCAAAATATGAGGACACGTAGGAAAATATAGACCCCGGATCAAACAAAACCGAAGCATCTCTGCTGCAAACTGAAACCATACCTGTAATGACTGCATCAGAGGCCTCAACCTCAGGTCTGGAAAGAATAGCATAGCATCAGAGCTGAGACCCACCAATCTGAACATCCCTGGGTCGACCTACTGCGGCCCGACCTCTACCTCTCATGGCCTGTCCTCCACCTCTAATTGTCTGGCCTCCACCTCTGGCACCTCGACCTCCACCCCTAGTTGGCTGAGTGAATCGACCAAAATGACGAGGCCTCTTGTAAGATTCCTGACCACTGCCCTGTGATAAGACCATTTCAATCCGCCAGGCCACATTGGCCGCCTCCTGAAATGAAATATCAGTACCTGTCTCTCTGGCCATCTGAAGTCTAATCGTCTGAGCTAGCCCCTCAATAAACCTCCTCACTCTCTCTCGGTCAGTGGGTAGTATCATAATAGCATGTCTAGCCAAAGTGATAAATGAGGTCTCATACTAGGTAACTGTCATAGAGCCCTACTGGAGACGCTCAAACTGCCTCCTAATATCCTCTCTCTGGGTAGCTGGTAGAAACTTCTCCAAGAACAACTCGGAGAACTGAGCCCAAGACAAAGACGAAGATCCAGCTGACCTAGTCAAGCAATAATCCCTCCACCAAGTCTTGGGGGGACCAGAAAGACAGAAGGTAGCAAAATCGACCCCATTGGTCTCCATGATCCCCATGTTCCAAAGAACCTCATAGCAACTGTCTAAGTAATCCTGGGGGTCCTCTGATGGTGTACCAGTGAAAGTAGTAGGAAATAGCTTGGTGAACTGGTCCAATCTCCATAAAACATCAGCAGACATATCTGCTCTCTCAACTGCCTGTGCCACAATACCCGGCTGAGCTACTCCAGCGGTCTGAGATGCTGGAGTCTGGAACTGAGAAGCTAACTGCTCTGGTGTGCGGGTGGCAGGAGTCTGGGCCCCTACCCCATCCTGAGAGACGACTGGTGCTATAGGAAGTAGACCGGCCTGATCCACGCTCTCCATAAGGCCCACAAAGAGGACCAGAGCGTCCAGAAGTGCCGGGGTGGCAATGAACCCCTCTGGGACCTGAGCTGGTCCAACTTAAACTGTTTGAGCAAGAATCTCATCGACAAACTCTACCTGAGGATCCTCCACTAGGGCTGCTGCTCTGGGTTGAGCCCTGCCTTGCCTTGGCCTCTAGTACGGCCTCGACCTCGTCCATGGTCCTTCGTAGGGGCTGCAACTGGAGGATTGGGTTGCTGATAAGTAGATGAGGAAGCACGCGTTCTCGCCATCTGCAAGAGAATATAATAGAACCCATTAGCATTTAAAATTCAAATCGCATGACACAGATGAATAGATGTGAAGTTATTCCTAACTTTGAAGCCTCTGGGGGATAAGTACAGACGTCTCCGTACCGATCCCTCAGACTCTACCAAGCTTGTCCGTGACTTGTGAGACCTAGGCAACCTAGAGCTCTGATACCAACTTGTCACGACCCGAAATTCCCACCGTCGGGACCGTGATGACGTCTAACGTTGAACCCGCTAGACAACCAACATATTTAATTATATTTAGTAAAACCTTTATTATTAAGTGAGAACACGTAAAAATCGACTTTTCCATGAATAAAAAAACTTAAAAGTAAGAACAGATAAAAAGGAAATCCATAACTAAATCCATAAGCTTAACAAATTCTCAAACTAGCCAACCCAGATCTTTGGAATCACAATGTCACGGACTATCTATGATTAATACAGATAAAACGTCTGAAAGAAATAATACATCTATTTTCTGAAGTACTAGAAACAGAAATAAAGGAAAGTGGAAGGGGACGCTAAGGCCTGCGGACGCCTGCAGGACTACCTCTGAGTCGCCTAGTGGACTGAAGGAAGCCGCCTAGCTCAATATCCACTAGGTCATGTGCCGGGATCTGCGCAACAAAAATTGTGCAGGTGTAGTATCAGTACAACCGACCCCATGTATTGAGTAAGTGCCGAGCCTAACCTCGGCGAAATAGTGACGAGGCTAAGATACGACAAATAATATCACATGTGCAATTCAATAATATATATAAAAAATAATGACAGGAACTAAACAGTCAAGTACAAAAATGGGGGAAAACATGCTGGGAAAAAAGGGGTAGAATTTACTGAAATAACGGAACAAAGCAACAATTTAAATATCAAAATAACAAAAGGAATTAACAACACAGAACAAACAAGTGCACGACATCACCCTTCGTGCTTTTACTCTCATCCTCACCAAAACAAGTGCACGATATCACCCTTCGTGCTTTTACTCTCATCCTCACCAAAACAATAAGTAAATAGAAACGGCACGACATTATCCTTCGTGTTTTTAATATCATATCATGGCACGACATCACCCTTCGTACTTTTACACTGTCATCTTCACAATGCAATAAATAAATACACGACATCACCCTTTTTGCTTTATACTCTTCCTCACCCAAACAATATCAAGAACAACAGTTTGGCAAGGAAAAATCAACAACATGAATCATAAATCACCACATCCCGGCAAGGGAACAACAACAAGAATAATATCGTCCCGGCAAGGGACACAACTATAACCAATCTTACTCAAGTGTATAACTTAACAAAATATTTCTCAACCGAACAAATAATCAACAGTATTCACTACCAAGAATTTCCATCAAATGAATAACCACCAAAGTGAAATTTAATTCATAACACAATGAATATCGATGAAAACACATATATCATAAAAGCCGACTCACGGGCATGCTTGACAACAACGTACAGGTACTCGTCACCTCACCTATACGTTGAACATGGAATAAACACGTAGCAAATAAAACTCCACACCTATTCCCTCAAGCTAAGGTTAGGCCAAACACTTACCTCGACTTCCACGACCAAAATCACGCCCCAATCACCGCTTTTCCTTTTGAACTCGACTCCAAATCAATTGTATCTAGACATAATTGACTCAATAATATCAATAAACGCTAAATAATTCAATTCCAATGCTTAACTATAGCTTTTCTAACATTTTACCCAAAAATCCAAAAATCAACCCCGGGCCCTCTTGGTCAAAACACGAGGTTCGGACCAAAACTCGATCACCCATTCACCCACGGGCCCGAATATATAATTTATTTTAAAATCCGCTCCCAAAACGAGGTCTAATTCGCAATTAATTAAAAAGCCCTAACTCTATCCAAACCCTTAATTTTCTACCCTTAATATCATGTTTTAGGCCTAGAAATCTAATGGGTGTTGATAAAAATGGAAGGAAACGAGTTTAGGATTACATACCTATGAAGCTATGGTGAAGTTTCCCTTCAAAAATCTCCCAAGGAGGTGTGGAGAAGAAGAAGTTATGAAAATGGGGTAAAATCCCGTAAGTATTCTATTTTTGGACTAAAATAATAATTGGGCGAACTTTAGCTTATGCGATCGCGATGGAGGGAATGTGATCGCATAACTGTCAGAATCCCACGCTCCGCGATCGCGACTATGCAAATGCGATCGCACACTGTAATCTCTACCTAGCCCCCCATCCTTCATAGCCCTTTATGCGATCGCATAGTGCTACAGACCCCTCTCCTAAAACTGTGCTATGCGATCGCGAAGTACCCTATGCGATCGCATAGTGCATGACACCAGACATCAAAACACTGTGCAACACCAGAATTTTAAGCCTAAAATCACCCCGATGCCTATCCAAAACTCACCCGAGCACTCGGGGCTCCAAACCAATTATGCACACAACCTCAAAAATACCCTACAGACTTATTCGTGTACTCAAATCACCAAAATAACATCATAAACGTCGAATAAAACTCCAAAATCAATGAAATTTCCCTAAAACTTCTAAAACTTCAAATTTTACATTTATGGTCTGAATTACGTCAAATGAACTCCGTTTCTTTCAAAACTTTACAAACATGACATATATATTATTTTGAACCTGTATCGGGCTTCGAAACCAAAATATGGGCCCGATACCACAGATTCCACATATAAATACACTTTCAAAACCTTTCATATTTTTAGAAAACAATTTCTTTCAAAAATTTATTTCTCGAACTTGGGACCTCGGAATTCGATTCGGGGCATACGCCCAAGTCCCATATTTTCCTACGGACCCTCTAGAACCGTCAAATCACGGGTCCAGGCCTGTTTACCAAAAATGTTGACCAATGTCAACTTTCCAGCTACACATCCGGGCTGCGCACGCAAATCGAGGTGAGATAGAAGGAGGTTTTCACGACCTCGAAACACAAAATTAGCTAGAAATCCACAGGATGACCTTTTGGGTCATCACATCTGACTCTTGAGCCTGAAGGAAGACAATGATTATCTCGTGGTCATCCATGGGTGGCTTAACTCTAGATGCTTGCTCTCTCCATTTAATGACATATTCCCTGAAACTTTCAGTTGGTTTCTTCGTCAGGTTTGAAAGGGAGTTGCGGTCTGGGGCGATGTCGATGTTGTATTTGAAATGTTTGACAAAGGCCTGGGCCATGTCATCCCATACATACCAGTGATATGTGTCTTGATCTATAAACCATTCGGAGGCTACTCCCGTTAGGCTTTTCCCAAAATAAGCCATTAGCAATTCTTCATTTTCTTCCTGCACCTCTTAGCTGATTGCAATACCTTTTCAGGTGGGCTACGAGGTCTCCATGTCCATCATACTTCTCAAATTTGGGGATCTTGAAACCAAGTGGCAAACAAACATCGGGGAACATACATAGATCCCTGAAGGCAATACTCTTCTGACCTGCCAACCCTTGCATGTTTTTCAACTGACGTTCTAAGCTATTCACTCTTTGGGTCATTTCTTCTTGTGCCATCTTTCGGGCAGGCTTCTCAATATTTATAGGGAGATCAAATAGGTACGAGTGGTACTCAGGAGAATGGTACTGTTCTTGATGGTTAGCAAATTGTGACTCATGACTTTTCTTCTGTATCATTGCCTGTTGTGGAATAGTGAAGACATGCATAACATCAGCGGTTGTCTGATTGGTTGTCAATGGCGCACTTTGGGAACACAAAACAGAAGTTCCAGTTGTAGTCGCACAGTTGGAATAAAGACTGAACCCAGGTGGATAGGGGTGATCAGGCAATGAAACCGAAATGGCAGTAGTCGAGATGGGTGTGAACTCTAGGAAACCATGAGAAGAAAGGGCGATCCTTGGCCATTGGCCCATGCTTGACATATTTCAGTCATTTTCTGTTTCAATACTCTATTTTCCTCAACCACAGTAGACTTTTGTTGAACCTCCTGACCCTGAGTCTCATGACCGCTCGTAATAGCTTCGATGTCAGTTGTCATTTTTCCCTTGGATTTTGTGTTGTCAGCTTACCACAAACCGACCACCTCAAACTTTTTTCACAATTCAAAACAAGACACGTTAGAATGGACTCACTCGGTCCTTATTATTATCATTCTTTTTTTTCCTTCTTTTTTTCACTTTTTTTCAAAGTCATTCGATCGAACCTGATGTGGGTATCCTACGTATCATGTGGGAACATGAATCAGATCTTGCGTAGTTCAGGAAGATTGAGAAAATAAATAAATAACTTAACACTTTTTTTTGTGTGGATTTTGAATTTGTTTTTCGAAACAATGACTTAAAAAGAAGACATAAAATATTTTTGGATTAAGAGTTGTTTTTTTTTCGAGAATTTTTAAAAAAAAGACTACTAAAGAAGAATGAAAAAATATATTTTTTTCCTTTTTTGCTTGGAATTTCGAAAGAAAGAAGAAAGAAAATATTTTTGGATTTTTGGACATTTATTTTGAATTTATGAAAGAAATACTTCTAAAGAAAAAAAAAATATTTTTTAATCTTGAATTTTCTTTTCAATTTCCGAAAGAAGAATGAAAATATTTTTTGGATTTTTGATTTTGGTTTTTTTTTTTCTGAAACTTTTGAAAGAAGGACTTCTAAAGAAAAAAGAAAATACTTTTTTTAGATTTTTAATTTTTTTTTGGGAAAAAGATTTCTAAAAAAGGTAGAAAATATTTTTTGGACTTTGATTTGATTTTCTTTTCGAATGAAAGTCTTCTAAAATGAATGAAAATATTTTTGGTTTTAAATTATTTTTATTTGAGATTTTCTAAAGAAAGACTTCTAAAGAAGGTATTAAAGGAATTTTTTTTTGGATTTTTGAAAATTGGGGTCCGGAGCCGATGAGGTTTTCCTACGTATCTCATATCCGGTGAGAATCAGACCCCGTAGTTTTGTCAGTTTGACATAACCGGAAAACATGATATTGACTCATTTTGAAATACATTTTCTTTCTCTTTCTTTTTTTTTCTTCAAAATTTTTGGCAGAGTTTCGAGGCATTTCCAAGTACCGTGGTTTTCAGAACCGGGTGCATTTTCTATCTTACATCACTCTTAGTTTTTTCTGTTGTTTTTATTTCTTTAGCCAGTCCAGACACAAACCGAAATAAATAAATACACACGTAGCAGGTAAGATGCATCAGGATAGTCTTTCATTTCGGGTCCACCTGTCCTATACGGACCCAACCCCTATGTTGAGTCCCCTAAGTCAAATGCATGTGATGCAAATAATCGTTCCTACTAGGGATCCAACATGAGGTTTTGTTATTCTAGGTTTAAACCTAGGGCTATGTTCTAGACCTGGCTTACCCGAGCGGACAACTCGAGCTGAGGTGGGAGCGACATACCGGGAGCACGAAAGTCTACCCGACCTAGTGGTTGATCCATCCTCATTCTTATTTGGTACGACCTCTAACAGAAAAGCGGGCCACACGAACGTGTGCACCATTTTTTAGAAGATTCAGAAGGGAGGCGTAAGAAGGTGTTTAAATACCATTCAAATAATATCAAAGCGGTAAATGAGTGACAATTAGCACATTAGGCACACAAATACAGTAATATCAACAATCAGAAAATCCAAGTAAAAATTACATTAACAAACTCGAATTCTTGAACCCTAAACCATAGATTCTGGGTTCGATCCCCAACAGAGTCGCCAGAGCTGTCACACCTCCTTTTTTTCGAAGGGGGAATATGGAGTTCTTTCAATTGAAGTGACATTAATCGAGATGAGATTATTTATTATTCGCCACTTGGGATAATTTATGGTGTCCCAAGTCACAGTTTGTTTTAAATCCCAAATCGAGAAAGTTTTGACTCCGTTTAAAAGTTCGCGAAACTAGAAGACGTGGTAAGAAATTCTGTTAACCCGGGAGAAGGTGTTAGGCATTCACGAGTTCTGTGGTTTTAGCAGGTCGCTTTGACCATACATGGCTTAATTAAACTGTTTAATTACATATTTTAAAACCTATGTGCATTCACCTTTTACCGCTTTTTAATTTGAAACGAATCACGCGTACATGTATTCATTTTATTTAGTGCGCTACAAATCATATCACGTGTATGCGTATATAATTAATAGCACATTTAATATTATTAAGATTATTTGGTCAAAGTCACACAAACATGTACCTTGTTTTTAGTTTTGGAAATCGTAACTATGTTAAGCCAACGTGTACGTATTTTTCAATCTTAGTAGGAAACATATGTCTGCTGATGAACCCGGCCTAAAATACGTTAAACCCTAGTTCTAACGTTGATATGGATCCGTTCTGGAATTCTATGTAAAATCTATTTGGAATGGATTAAAATCTATGGAGACATTCTTAGCCTAAAGTTTAATTCTATGGAATGATACATGATTAAACTTTGGAAACTTAAAGTTCTAAGGTTTCGGGAAATAGATTTTTTATCCTAAAGCATTCTAACGTATTTGGATCATTTTTATGGAGACATACTTATTTAAGAGAAATGGGCCAACTTGTTACTTCATTAATTTGGGCCCAACAAATTTATACTCAAATAAGCCCATGTCTATTTGTAAAAATTGCGCGGGCACCCTATTTGGTCGCCCCCATTTAACCTTTATCTATATTTTTAAAATTATTTAACCTATACCCTAATTTTTACAACTTCAGGTGCTTCCTTCTTCCTGCTACCTATGCAAACTTCAGCTTATTTAGTGCTGAAGTTTTTAAAAATAAACTAAATAACTTCAGCATCTTCTGCTAAAGTTTTTGAAAAAACTTTCTGACAAAACTAAACTTCGGCTTATTTAGTGCTGAAGCTTTTACAAAAGAACTAAATAACTTCAGCATCTTCTGCTGAAGTTTTTGAAAAAGCTTTACGACAAAACTAATGAATCCAGGTTGAAACTTCAGCTTATTCAGTGTTGAAGTTTTTACAAATGAACTAAATAACTTCAGCAGCTTCTGCTGAAGTTTTTGAAAAGCTTTATGACAAAACTAATGAATCCAGGACAAACTTCAGCTTATTTAGTGCTGAAGTTTTTACAAATGAACTAAATAACTTCAGCATCTTATTCTGAAGTTTTTGAAAAAGCTTTACGAAAAACTATTGAATCCAGGACAAAACTTCAACTAAAACATGCTTAAGTACAGCAAAAAGAGAACAAAACTTCAGCTAGAAGAATGCTTATGTTCAGCAATTACAAACAATTTCAGGCCCAACTACTAGAATGCTGAAGTTTTTGTGATTGTCTTTGCTACTTCAGGCCCGTATGCCTGAAGTTTATGCGGAAAGTGGGTATACTTGCAATTTTTTTTATAAAGCGGATATAAGGTAAAACGTGACAAAAAAGCGGGTATAGATGCAAATGCCCTCAATTCTTTCCTCCCTATTAAAAGTCATGGCCTATTAACATTGATTAATTCATTTCACCCAGCCATATTAATCTTCTACATCCATACTAACACCCATGCTGTAATCCAAACAATCACAAGAAATATTGAACAAACCAAAAAACGTTGAACTTTCCACCAAAACATAACAAATATCAACAAAACACTAATTCAACAAATAATAAGACAAACAGCAAAATCAACAAAGACCATATTGGAACATCACGCAAAAGAAATAGAGCATCAATTATCATATTTTTAATCCTACCAAAAACAGAGTAAGAAACGGGAACGAACCTGAGAAAAACAAAATTTTCTATTAACAAAGAGATTCCGACAATTACACGAACAGAAGAAAACCACAACTTCGATCCAAATTTGAAACAACGATCAACTCGAACGAAACCGCGAACCTAGACTCCGAATCGCACTCGAAACTCGCCGGAAAACTCGAACTAAACCAAAACGACCAAGCTGAACTCCGGCTGATTTTGAGGTTATTTTCGGCTATTTTTGAAGACGTTTTTATGCTGGATTTTTATGAATTTTTGGGGCTGGGATTTGGGGGATTTTTGGGGTTTGATTTCAGGATGTTTTTAGGGAATCTTAGGCTGTTATTGAGCTGCTTTTAGGGAGTAATTTCAGCTGCGTTTTAGCTAATTTTGATGAGTTTTGGGGCTATTTTGAAGGGAGGAAAACAGAGGTGTTTGGATGGTGTTGAGGCTGCTGACTTGGTGGTGAATACAGGGCTGTTTCAGCTGGATTTTTAGCAGTTAAAGGTGGCCTTACATAGTTGAAAATGGAGGAAAGAAGATAGTGATCTATTGTGGTCTTTAGGTGGAAGAACGTGGAATTATAGTGGTTGTGATTTTTGGTCTTCAATGACAGAAGGGAAGTGAATGAGATGGTGTTGGTTCAAGCTTCTCCAATAGCTTTTCCTTGTTCGGCTTTCTCGTTCCTTTTCTAATTGTTTCATTTTTCTTTCATTTTCTTAGCCTCTGTTTCTCGTCGTTCTCTGTATGTGTGTGTGTTGTCTTTTTCCTGGCTGATTTTTTTGTGTGAAAGATGGCTGTCATTCTTGGAGTTTTGGGGTGAGGTCTTGAAGCTAGAGATGTAGGAAATTAGGTTAGCTCTTTTTATTTTTTGTGTATCGAGTGTGTAGATATATAAGAGTAGGTATAGAGATTAATTGATGGTCAAGAAAAAAAGTATGTGAGTTTGTTACAAAAAATAAGAAAGAATCTTGCCATATGAAAATGACTCATTAGTAAATAAAAATACTAGCTAAATATTTTAAAATCAAGAACATATAAATTTTTTTGTGATTTTTAATTTTCTTAAATAAAACCTACTAAAAATGAAATAAAGGTAAAAATATGTAGATTAAAATTATAATTATTTACATACTAAAAATTGTTAGAAAAATTGAAATATAGTAAAAAATTAGATGCTCACAGATCAGAATCATAAGTACGTGACTCGTATAGTAGAAATTTTACTTCGAAACATGAGATGTTCGAGAAAAGAGAACTTCTTACATGCGTACATGTTTTGTGGTTGGGACTCGGCTAATCTATATGGACACGGTTCATTCGACCATTTGGCTAATTACAAAATTTTCCTTTCGAGACCCATTGATGCTAGGTACATTTTTCGAATACATAACATCCGAGGGTGATGCCCCAGTATTCGAGGTTGATTGTAAAGAAGCCTTGGATATTGTTAAATTATCCTCAGGTAGCACATAATTATTGCCTCATTAAAAACATCGCCGGAAAAACACATTTGGGATAAAAACCGATCTAAGAAAAAAAGAGTTTAACGCGTACTTTAAAACCTGGGGTCTCGATTTCTTGGATCGAATTCCTGCAATGAGTTAGTTTCGAATGTTTAAGTAAATGAAAGAAAAGAGAAAGTCATACCTTAGCAATAGTCCCGCTTGAGGAGTGATATGTTCCAGTTAATCGACAATGGTTCGCCGCTCATTGTTCCGAGCTTGTAAGATCCTTTCCCGACTATGTCAAGGATTTGATAGGGTCCTTCCCAGTTAGGACCGCGTTTCCCTTCATTAGGGTCTCGAGTATTGATGATGACTTTGCTTAGGACTAAGTCCCCGGCTTTAAAGTGTCGAAGGTTGGTTCTTTTGTTGTAGTACCTCTCGATTCGTTGCTTTTGTGCGGCCATTCGAACGAGTGCCGTTTCTCGTCTTTCATCCAATAACTCGAGGCTGGTATTCATTGCCTCGTGGTTTGATTCCTCCGTTGCATGTTGAAACTTGGCGTTGGGCTCCCCGACTTCGACGGGTATTAAGGCTTCAGAGCCATATACTAAGGAAAATGGAGTTTCTCCTGTACTAGACTTCGACTTTGTCCGATAAGCCCATAGAACCTCGGGCAATTTTTCTCTCCACTTCCCTTTGGCCCGTTTAGCCTTTTCTTCAAGTTTTGATGATAGTCTGGTTCGTTGATTCAGCCTGTCTGTTCCCACTAAGGTGATATGGTGTCGATAGTATCCTCTTTATTTTGTGATCTTCGAGAAATTTCGTTACTTTACTGCCGATGAACTATTTTCCGTTATCACACACTATTTTCGCAAGTATCCCGAACCGGCATGCGATGTGATCCCATATAAAATCGATCACTTCCTTTTCCCAAACGTTTTTGAAGGTCTGTGCTTCAACCTAATTACATTAATAGTCAGTCATAAATAATATGAACTTAGCTTTACCTGGGGCTGATGGCAGAGGACCAAAGATGTCCATTCCCCATTTCATGAATGGCCATGAGGATAGGACCGAGTGAAGTTGTTCACAGGACTGGTGGATCATTCGTGCAAACCTTTGACATTTGTCGCATCTTCGAACGAACTCCTTAGAGTCTTTTTCCATGCTATCCCAATAGTATCCTTCCTTGATGACCTTTCGAACTAGTGACTCGGGGACAGGATGGTTTCCAAAAGTGCCTTCGTGGATTTCTCATAGAACACAGTCAGTATCTCCCGGTCCTAAGCATACCGCCAATAGACCATCAAACGTTCTCCTTTATAACATCCAGTCTTCGTCTAATGTGAATCGAGCAGCTTTAGTCCATAAAGCCCTCGATTCTTTGGGATCCGATGGTAACTTCCCGTTCTTCAAATATTCGATGTATTTATTTCTCTAGTCCCAGGTTAAGCTTGTAGAATTTATTTCAGCATGTCCTTCCTCGATTACAGATCTCGAGAGTTGGACGAAAGTCCCCGATTTTATCTCATCTTCTTCGACCGATGACCCCAAATTGGCAAGTGCATCGACCTCGGTATTTTGTTCCGAGGTATATGTTGTATAGTCCACTCTTTGAAGCAGTGCAATGTTACCTGCAATTTGTCTAATTACCTCTACATCTTATCCTCTCGAACTTCGACGACTCCGTTTACCTAGTTAACTACCAGTAGGGAGTCGCATTTAGCTTCGACGACTTCTGCCCCAAGCTTTAAGTTAGCTCGAGACTTGCAATCATAGCCTTATACTTGGCCTTGTTGTTAGTCAATTTGGCAGTTTTAGTTAATTGTCTAATAATATTGCCCGTGGGCGGTTTCAAAACAAAGCCGAGCCCGGACACTTTCACATTCTAGGATCCATCCGTGAAGAGGGTCCACACCACCAATGATGTACCCAATTTTTGTAGAAGTTCCTTTTCCACTTCAGGTACGAGGTTTGGTGCAAAGTCGGCCACGAAGTCTGCCAAAATTTGAGACTTGATAGCCATTCGGGGTTGATATTCGATATCGTACCCGCCAAGTTTGACGGCCCATTTGGCCAATCGGCCTGATAGTTCGGGCTTGTGAAAAACATTTCGGAGTGGGTAAGTGGTTATCACGCATATGGGTTGACACTGGAAATATAGTTTTAATTTCCTAGAAGCGCTTATTAATGCTAGTGCCAATTTTTCTAAGTGTGGATACCTGGTTTTAGCATCTCCTAAGGTCCAACTTACGTAATAAATGGGAAACTACGTACCTTGTTCTTCTTGAACTAACACACCACTTACCGCTATCTCGGACACTGCCAAGTATAGGTAAAACTTCTCATGTGCCTTTAGAGTGTAGAGAAAAGATGGTATCGATAAGTATCGTTTCAATTCCTCCAATGCTTGCTCACATTCGGGGGTCAATGCAAAATCATTTTTCTTTTTGAGTACATAAAAGAACATGTGGCTGCGATTTGACGACCTCGAGATACCGAAGGCAGCTATCCATTCGGTTAGCCTTTGTACGACCTTCACACTATCTACGACGGTGATATCCTCGATGGCCTTAATCTTATCAGGGTTGATTTTGATTCCCCGATTTGATACCATGAAGCCGAGGAATTTGCCCGAGCCGACCCTGAAAGCACATTTTTTGGGGTTAAGTTTCATGTTGTACTTCCTTAAGATTTCAAATGTTTCCTGCAAATGAGCCAAATGGTCCTCTGCGGGCATGGACTTAACTAACATATGGTCAATGTAAACTTCCATTGATTTACCTATTTGTTCTTCGAACATTTTGTTAACTAGGCATTGGTATGTGGCCCCTGCATTTTTTAGCTCGAAGAGCATTACATTGTAACAATAGGTTCCATACTTAGTGATAAAAGAGGTCTTTTCCTGGTCTACTGGGTCCATCTGGATTTGATTGTACCCATAATAGGCATCGAGAAAGGTAAGGATATCGTGGCTGGTCGTGGCATCGATCATGCGATCGATGTTAGGCAGCGGAAAAGAGTCTTTCAGACATGCTTTGTTCAAGTCCTTATAGTCTACACACATTCTAAGTTTGTTCCCCTTTTTGGTGACTACGACTACATTAGCTAACCATTCGGGATATTTGACTTCTCGAATGGATCCTATTTTCAGAAATTTGGTTACCTCATCTTTTATGAAGGCGTGCTTTACCTCGGATTGATGCCTTCTATTTTGCTTCACCGATCTGAACTTGGGATCCAGGCTCAACCGATAAGTTGTTATCTCTGGTGGGACTCCTGTCATGTCTAAATGGGACCATGCAAAGCGATCGATGTTATCAATAAGAAATTGAATGAGTTTTCTCCTGAGCTCGGGGATCAACCCCATTCCCAGGTATACCTTTCATTCGGGTAGATACTCAATCAGTATCACATGTTCCATCTCCTCGACCGTTGACTTGGTTGTATCCGACTCTTTGGGAACGACAAAAGTTCGAAGAGTGAGAAAATCCTCTTCTTCTTCGATTACATGTTTATCCGATTCGGTCGAGGCTGGTTTCTATTTAGACGCTTTCCTATCTTTGGCGCTCGATTTACTGGAGGTCGAATGTGCTGATATCGGTGTCACCTCATCGACTTCTAATATTTCCTTTGCGGCGTGTTGTTCCCCATAAACAGTTTTACACCATCCACTATTGGGAACTTCATCATTTGGTGAAGGGTCGATGTTACGACCCTCATGTTGTGGACCGAGGGCCTTCCGAGCTGTGCATTATACCTCATGTCACCATTAATGACATGAAATTTTGTGTCTTGGATGGTCCCGACCACGTTTACTGGTAGGATTATCTCCCCCCTCGTTGTTTCACTAGCCATGTTGAAGCCGTTTAGGACTCGAGTTGCAGGTACAATTTGGTCTAGCAAGCCGAGTTGCTCTACGACCCTCAATTTGATTATGTTCGCCGAGCTACCTGGATCCATGAGAACGCGTTTAATTTGAATATTTATTTAAAAAAATAGAAATTACCAGGGCGTCGTTGTGAGGCTGAGAAATGCCTTCTGCTGCTTCGTCGTTGAACGAGAGAGTGCTTTTAGGCACATAGTCTCGAGTCCGTTTTTCTCTTGTGATCGATACTTTGGCGCGTTAGTATATAGGTACTTGTGGGACGTCGACCCCACCGATGATCATGTTAATAACATGTTTAGGTTCTTCTTGCTCGTTCTTTCTGTTGGCGTCTCTCTCCTTGAAGTGATTTTTGGCTCGATCACTAAGGAATTCTCGAAGATGGCCTTCGTTGAATAATCGGGATACTTCCTCTTTTAACTGTTTCCAGTCTTCGATCCTATAGCCATGTGTAACATGATACTTACACATTAAGTTTGGATTTATTTGGCAGGGATCAGTCTGTATAGGCCTGGGCCACCTGGTGTCTTCGATCCTTCCGATGGCCGTTACAATTCCCGATGCATCGACACTGAAATTATACTCCGATAACCGAGGTGCTTCTGTGGGATCCGCATATTTGTCGAAACCAGTTTTACTCATGAGTCCCCGAGAATTCTACGCTCGATCTCCCCTTCGATCGTTCCGGGCGGAATTGCGTCTCAGGCCATTATTCCTTCAATCTAAACATACGGCTAATACCGATCTTTATTCGGCCTTGATTCTCTGTCAACATCTCTCTAGCTTTTACCTGTCGACCGATTAGCATGCACTGAACCTGAGGGGGCTCCCAGTTGGTCATCCTCGACCCTAATCTTCGATTGATATCGATTGTGAACATCTGCCCAAGTCACAACTGGGTATTCTATTAAATTCTGCTTCAACTGGTGTGATGTGATCGAACTTCGCTTGTTTAATCCGTGAGTGAAAGCTTGAACATCCCAATCGTCAGTAACTGGTGGTAATTCCATACATTCTATTTGGAATCGAGATACGAACTCTCTTAACATCTCGTTATCCCTCTGCTTCACTTTGAAGAGGTCTGATTTCCTTGTTGCGACCTTTATGGCCCCAACATGTGCCTTAAAAAATGAATCCGCCAACATGGCGAACGAATCGATAGAGTTTTGTGGCAAGTTGTGATACCAAATCATAGCTGCCTTCGACAGGGTCTCCCCGAATTTCTTTAGCAGTACAAACTCGATTTCGTCATCCTCCAAATCATTACCTTTTATGGCACACTTGTAAGAAGTAACATTCTTATTGGGGTCCGAGGTCCCGTTGTATTTAGGTATATCGGGCATACGAAACTTATTTGGGATGGGCTTTAGAGACGCAGTCAGAGGGAATGGTTTTTGCACAAACTTCTTGGAGTCTATTCCCTTTTAGATCAGTGATACCCCCGATATCTGACCAACTCGAGAGTTATAAGTTTCCACCTTCTTGTCGTTGGCCTCAATTTTCTTTTCTCCCGATTCTATTCTCTTAGTAAGCTCCTCGAGCATCCTTGTTATAGCAGGTTGGTTGTCGAAGTATTACCACCTGATCTTTCAGGCTTTGGCTCGGTATGGCGAGTAGCCTCTTGTTCGACCCTATTTGGTGCCCTGTGCTGATTTTGCAACTGAGCAATGACGTTTTGTTGGGCTTGCAGCATTTCAAATATTACTTGGAGACTAACTCCTTCTCTGCCCTGTGTACCTCGACCGTCAGTTCGACCATCTCTGCGTATGCTTCCATCGGGGTCCCCACCTAAATCCGCATTCAAAGCAACATGCGAACTGGCATCGATCGGGTTGACGGGCGGTGCTCCTCTGAGGTCAGCCAGTGGCACCTCGATTCCTCAAGCGATAACATTCTCGTTCTCCCCGTGGAGTCCGAGATCGTTGTCACCATGTGTAGCTGTGTTTTGTGAGTTTGACATGATTTAACCTGAAAACAAAATTCTTGACAAGAAACAAGTGAAAAATAATGTGTTATACCAGGATTAACACTGAACAATCACTATTATCCTTAGCCCCACAATGGACGCCAAACTGTTTACCTCGAGATACGAGTAACAATTAAACTTGTAATGTGGTTATAAGGATACGTGATCTGATTTAATACCAATTGATAAATAGCTAAATAAATAAAGGAATGAAACGATTGAAATGGATCAAACCAGTGCCGTTTGCAAGTATCGACCTCGGTTGGGGGTAAGCTCAAGATCAAATGTCAAGTAAGAACAACAGGAATAAGAACAGTAAGAACAACACGAATTTGTAAGCAAGTAAAAGAGCAGAGTGTTTGTTATTTCTCAGTAATTGCGTATGTGACTCATGTCATGGTTACAAATGAACATGGTTCCTCTTTATATAGTAGAGGAATCCTAAATAAGATATAACTCTAATTTCGGAAGCAAAATACATGATTGATATCAATAACCGTTAATGGTTCTGTCAATTCCGAGATTCTCGCTGATATTGGTAGTTGATTGCGGATATCTCGTTATTCCGCTACTTCGATGTCGGTCTAGCCCGATCTCAATCCTTCATTCTCCTTGTTCCTCGAGCTCGAGCTTGCTTCGATACAGACTCAATCTCGAGCAAATCCTCGAGCCCATAAAATCGGACGTGGTGAATTTTAACCGTATACACGTATATTTCCCTTTCTTTTGATTTATGCCATCTAAACTTTTTTCCAAAGATTTTATGTCATTTTTAATAGATTCCATTTCTCTCTTGAGGTTCTCCACAGTGAGATCGAAAGTTCTCTTTTGCCTCCTTATAATTTGTATTTCAGCGAATTTGACTTTTAACACTCCGAGTCTAGGTGTTAATTTCCAAGAGAATCATAAAACAATTAATATCATAAAACAATTTTTTTTACTGTTTAAAAAGACCGAGATTATTAAATTAATAATAAATCTAAATTTAAAAGAACATTTCCGACATTAATCCATATTTTTAAAAACCATCCACATGTTAACTAATTTTCGTACAAAGTGTTACCTGATTTTGATTTAATTTTGTGTCTTTTGGCACAGACAACTTCATTTTCTGTTTCCTTTGCTCTTCTCATCTCCTTGAAAATTCTCTTCTCATCAGCCAAAGTTTTACTCCATGTTGTCTTGTAACACAAAGTCTTAATAGAGTCATTAACAGAACGAAAATTATAATAATTTGATAACGAGTTATCCAATTAGCCTTTGAATCAAAGTGTAATAAAAAAACAAAGACAACTCACAGACAAAGGTTCATCAAGTTCTTGTTTTTCTTCCGAAGTGGGAAATCTTTCATGCCAACTATATTGTAGCATTTTCCCTCTGTTTTCGCCTAACTCTATATTCGCAAGGTAGTAGCTCCATTAGTCTTCCAAGTAAAAAATATTCTGACTGTATACAGAGAGATAATAGACTATAAATAAGGGATTAATAGCAACAATGACAATGATGATTACATGAATTCCTTTGGTATGTCATAGATATTAAAACACAAATTATAGGAAACATAATAGAGATAAAATTATATTTATATGGAGAAACATAAATAAAGTTGGCCTCTCGCATAAAGATCAAGTCTAGCTACAATCTATCTTGCCCTAGCCTCGTGGACCCATCAATAGTTAGTATTTTATTTGTTTAAAAGTATGTAGAGATGCACGTTTTTCACCTGCAAGGAATGTTAATTAAGGTCTTTTGGTCCGAGCCACAGGAATGAAAAGACTTCCATAAATTTCCCCTTTGTAATGAAACGTGAATGAATTTGTGGTGATTGCTCAACCTTATGTTCTGCCAATTTGTATCGACTTATAATTATGAATACAACGGTATACGGTTAAAATCGACCACACTTGATTTTACGGGCTCGAGGGTATGCTTCGGGAGTGAGTCAGTATCGAAGCAAGTTCGGACTCGAAGAGCACGAAGATTAAGGGATCGAGATCAGGCAAAATAGACATAACAAAATCAAGAGATATCCGCAATCGACCACAATCTCGGCGAGAATCTCGGAACTGGCAGAACCATTAACGGTTATTGATATCAATCATGTATTTTACTTCCGAAATTAGAGTTGTACCTTATTTAAGATTCCTCTACTATATAAAGAGGAACCCTGTCCATTTGTAAGGAACAATTATCATATACGCAACCACTGAGAAATAATGAACACTCTGCTCTTTTGCTCGCTCTTAATTCTCTACTGTTCTTATTGTTCATATCGTTATTATTGTTCTCGTGGTTATTAACGTTTGATCTCGAGCCTATTCTAGACCGAGGTTGATAACTTGCAATTATACTGGTTTGATCCATTTCAATCGTTTAATTCCTTTATTTATTTAGCTATTTATAAATTTGAATTGAATTGGATAACGTATCCTTATAACCACATTACAAGTTTAATTTTACTCGTATTTCGAGATAAACAGTTTGGCGCCCACCGTGGAGCTAAGGATAATAGTGATTGTTCAATGCTGATTCTGATATAACACACTATTTTACACTTGTTTCTTGTCAAGAATTTTATTTTCAGGTCAAATCATGTCAAACTCGCAAAACAAAGCTACACATGGTGACAACGGTCTCGAACTCCATGGAGAGAACGAGAATATTATCTCTCCCGGAATAGAGGTGCCACAGGCTGACCTCGGAGGAGAACCGCCCGCCAACCTTGTCGATGTCATTTCACATGTTGCTTTGAATGAAAATTTAGGTGGGGACCCCGATAGAAGCGTACACAAAGAGGGTCGAACTGACGATCGAGGCAAGAGCAGAGGGGACGAAGGATTCAACCTTCAGGTTATATTTGAAATGCTACAAGCCCAACAAAATGCCATTGCTCAGTTGCAAAACTAGCACAGGGAACCGAATAGAGTCGAACAAGAGGTTACTGTCGTACCGAGCCAGTGCCTAAAAGATCGGGTGATAATACTTCGACAACCGACCCTGCTATAATAAGAATGCTCGAGGAGCTTACTAAGAGAATAAAATCGGGAGAAAAGAAAATTGAGGCCAACGACAAGAAGGTAGAAACCTATAACTCTCGAGTTGATAAGATACCGGGGGCACTACCGATCTTAAAGGGAATGGACTCCAAGAAGTTTGTGCAAAAACCATTCCCTCCGAGTGCGGCTCTGAAGCCCATTCCTAAGAAGTTCCGAATGCCCGATATACCTAAATACAATGGGACCTCAGACCCCAATGAACACGTTACTTCTTATACATGCGCCATAAAAGGAAATGATTTGGAGGATGAAGAAATCGAATATGTATTGCTAAATAAGTTAGGGGATACCTTGTCAAAGGGAGCTATGATTTGGTATCACAACTTGCCGCTTAATTCTATCGATTCGTTTGCCATGTTAGCAAATTCAGTTGTAAAATCGCACACTGGTGCTATAAAGGTCGAAACGAGAAAATCAGACCTCTTCAAAGTGGAGTAGATGGATAAAGAGATGTTGAGAGAATTCGTATCTCGATTCCGAATGGAACGTATGGAATTACCACCAGTTACCGACGATTGGGCTGTTCAAGCTTTCACCCAAGGATTAAACGAGTGGAGTTCAATCGTATCACGACAGTTGAAGTTGAATTTAATAGAGTACCTGGCTGTGACTTGGGCAGATGTTCACAAATGATATCAGTCGAAGATTAGGGTCGAGGAAGACCAACTGGGAGCCCCCTCAGGTTCAATACATCCGAACCGGTCGATATGCAAAAATCAAAGAGATACTGATAGAGAATCGAGGTCGAATAAAGATCGGTATCAACCATATGTTTCAGATCGGAGGAATAATGGTTCGGGATGCAATTTCACCCGGAGCGATCGAAGGGGTGACCGAGGGAAAAACTCTCGGGGACTCATTAGTAAAACTGGCTTCGATAAATATGCGGTTCCCATAGAAACACCTCGGTTGTCGGAGTATAGTTTCAGTGTCGATGCATTGGGGATTATATCGGCCATCGGAAGGATTAAAGACAGTAGGTGGCCCAAACCTATACAAACTGATCCTTCTAAAAGAAATCCAAACCTAATGTGCAAGTACCATGGCACACATGGCCATAAGACTAAAGATTGCAGACAGTTGAGAGAGGAAGTAGCTCGACTGTTCAATGAAGGCCATCTTCGAGCTTTCCTCAGTGATCGAGCCAAAAATCACTTCAGGGAAAGAGACGTCAACAGAAAGAACGAGAAAGAAGAACATCAACATGTTATTCACATGATCGTCGTTGGAGTCGATGTCCCACATGGATCTATATTCAAACGCACCAAAGTACCGATCACAAGAGAGAAACGGACTTGATACTATGTGCCCGAAGGCACTCTCTCATTCAACGATGAAGAAGCAGAAGGCATCTCTCAGCCTCAAAACGACGCCCGAGTAATTTTTATTTTGCTAAATAAAATTCAAGTTAAACGTGTTCTCGTGGGTCCAGGTAGCTCGACAAACATAATCAGATCGAGAGTCGTAGAGAAGCTCGACCTGCTAGACTAGATTGTACCTGCATCTCGAGTCTTAAATGACTTCAACATGGCTAGTGAAACAACGAAGGGGGAGATAATCCTACCAGTGAACATGGCCGGGACCATCCAAGACACAACATTTCACGTTATCAAAGGTGACATGTGGTATAATGCACTGCTTGGAAGGCCTTGGATCCACAACATGAGGGCAGTATCGTCGACCCTTCACAAGATGATGAAGTTACCATGTGCACGGTGTGAGAATAGTTTACGGGGAACAACACGCTTTAAAGGAAATGTTTGCAGTCGGCAAGATATATCAATATCAGCACCTTCGACCTCAAAAAAGTTGAGCACCAAAGATAACCAAGCGGGCAAATAGCAATCACCGTCCCCAGCCTCGACCGAACTAGGAAAATAGGTAATCAAAGATGAAGAAGAGGATTTTCTCAGTCCTTGAAATTTCGTCGTCCCCGAAGAATTGGATGCAACAAAGTCAACGGTCGAAGAGTTGGAGCAGGTGATAATGATCGAGTATCTACCCGAACGAAAGGTATACCTAGGAACGGGGTTAACCCCCGAACTTAGGAAAAAACTCATTCAATTCCTTATTGATAACATGGATTGCTTTTCATGGTCCCATTTAGACATGACAAGAATTCCACCCGAGATAACGACTCACCGGCTGAGCCTTGATCCCAAATTCAGACTGGTAAAGCAAAAGAGAAGGCCTCAATCCGAGGTAAAGCACGCCTTCATAAAGGAGGAGGTAACCAAACTTCTTAAAATAGGGTCCATTCGGGAAGTAAAATATCCCGAACGGGTAGCTAAAGTAGTCTTGGTTCCCCAAAAGGGGAACAAACTTAGAATGTGTGTATATTATATGGACTTGAATAAAGCATGCCCGAGAAACTCTTTTCCCTTGCCTAACACTGATCGAATGATCGATGCCACGGCCGACCACGAGATACTTACCTTTCTTGATGCCTATTTTAGGTACAATCAAATCCAGATGGACCCGATAGACCAGGAAAGAACTTCTTTTATCACTAAGTTTGGGACATACTATTATAATGTAATTCCCTTCCGGATAAAAAATGCGGGATCTACATATCAACGCTTAGTTAACAAGATGTTCGAAGAACAGATAGGTAAATCAATGGAAGTTTAGATTGACGATATGTTGGTTAAGTCCCTGCGCACAGAAGACCATTTGACTCATTTGTAGGAGACATTCAAAATCTTGAGGAAATACAACATGAAACTTAACCCTGAAAAATGTGCTTTCGGGGTCGGCTTGGGAAAATTCCTCGGCTTCATGGTGTCAAATTGGGGCATCGAGATAAACCCCGATAAAATCAAGGCCATCGAGGAAATTACCTTCGTGGACAGTGTGAAAGCCGTTCAGAGGCTAACCGGATGCATAGCTGCCCTGGGCCGATTCATCTCGAGATCCAGATCGGAGCCGCAAGTTTTTTTCCTTACTCCTAAGGAAAAATGATTTTACATGGACCCCGAAATGTCAGCAAGCGTTGGAAGAATTGAAATGATACCTATCGATCCCACCTTTGCTCCACATCCAAAGGCAGATGAGAAGCTGTACCTATACTTGGCGGTGTCCGAGATAGCGGTAAATGGTGTATTGGTTCGAGAAGAACAAAGCACGCAGTTTACTACGTAAGTCGAACATTAGGAGATGCCGAAACTAGATATCCACACTTAGAAAAATTGGCACTTGCATTAATAAGCGCATCTAGAAAATTAAAGCCATATATTCAGTGTCATCCCATAAGTGTAATCACCACTTATCCCCTTAGAAATGTTTTACACAAGCCCGAATTATCGGGTCGACTGGTCAAATGGGCCATCGAACTTGGCGGGTACGGTATCAAATATTAACCCCG
Source organism: Nicotiana undulata (assembly GCA_005239495.1). Taxonomy (NCBI): domain Eukaryota; kingdom Viridiplantae; phylum Streptophyta; class Magnoliopsida; order Solanales; family Solanaceae; genus Nicotiana; species Nicotiana undulata. Next base: position 23,330 of record ML257619.1, read on the forward strand.
AACAACCATCAAGTCTCAAATATTAGCAAACTTCACGACAGATGTTTCGCCAACCCTCATACCTGAAGGGGAAAAGGAACTTCTACTGAAATCGGGTACATCATCGGGGGTATGGACCCTCTTCACGGACAGAGCCTCGAATGTGAAAGGGTCCGGGCTCGATATAGTTTTGAAACCGCCTACGGGAAATATCATTAGGCAATCCGTCAAAACTACCAAATTAACTAACAACGAAGCCGAGTACGAGACTATGATTACAGGACTCGCACTAGCTAAAATCTTGGGAACGGAAGTCATTTAAGCCAAATGTGACTCCCTAATGGTAGTTAACCAGTTTAACGGAACCTTCGAAGTTCGAGATGACAGGATGCATAGATACTTAGACAAATTGCAGGTGACCCTACACTGCTTCAAAGAGTGGACTCTACAACATGTACCTCGAGAACAAAATACCGAGGCCGATGCACTTGCCAATCTAGGGTCATCGGTCGACGAAGATGAGATAAACAAGTATGTCGAATACTTGAAGAATGGGAAGTTACCATCAGATCCCAAAGAAGCGAGGACTTTACGGACTAAAGCGCTCGATTCATATTACATAGAGACGAAACATTATATAGGAGAATGTTCGATGGTCCATTGGCAGTATGCTTGGTACCGGGAGATACTGATTATGTTATGCGAGAGATCCACGAAGGCTCTTGTGAAAACCATTCTGGTGCTGAGTCACTAGTTCGAAATATTAATTGAGCAGGATATTATTGGGATAGCATGGAAAAAGACTCTAAGGAGTTCGTTCGAAAATGCGACAAATGTCAAAGGTTTGCACCACTGATTCACCAGCCCGGTGAACAACTTCATTCGGTCCTATCCCTATGGCCATTCATGAAATGGGGAATGGACATCGTCGGTCCTCTTCTATCGGCCTCAGGTAAAGCTAAGTTCATATTATTTATGACTGGTTATTTCTCTAAATGGGTTGAAGCACAGGTCTTCGAAAACGTTAGAGAAAAATAAGTGATCGACTTCATATGGGATCACATCGCATGTCGATTCGGGATACCTGCGGAAGTAGTATGTGATAATGGAAAGCAGTTCATCGGCAACAAAGTAACAAAATTCTTCGAAGATCACAAAATAAAGAGAATATTGTCGACACCGTATCACCCTAATGGGAACGGAAAAGCCGAATCGACTAACAAGGCTACCATCCAAAACTTGAAGAAAAGGCTGAACGAAGCCAAAAGGAAGTGGAAAGAAAAATTGCCTGTGGTTTTATGGGCGTATCAGACAACAACGAAGTCCAGTACCGAAGCAACTCCGTTTTCTCTAGTATATGGATCCGAGGCCTTGATACCGGTCGAAGCAGGGGAGCCCAGCGCCAGGTTTCGACACGCAACAGAAGGATCAAACCATGAGGCCATGAATACCAGTCTCGAGTTGTTAGATGAAAGACAAAAAACGGCACTCGTTCGGATGGGTGCACAAAAGCAACGAATCTAGAGGTATTACAACAGAAGAACCAATCTTCGACACCTCAAAGTCGGGGACTTAGTATTAAGAAAGGTCACCATCACTTCTCGAGACCCTAATGAAGGGAAACTCGGTCCTAACTGGGAAGGACCCTATCAAATCCTCGACATAATCGGAAAAGGATCTTACAAGCTCGGAACAATGAATGGCGATCCATTATCGAATAACTGGAACATATCACTCCTCAAGCTGTACTATTGCTAAGGTATGACTTTCTCTTTTCTTTCATTTGCTTAAACATTCGAAACTAATTCATTGCAGGAATGCAATCCAAGAAATAGAGACCTTAGGTTTTAAAGTACGTGTTGAACTCTTTTTTCCTTAGATCGGTTTTGATCCCAAATGGGTTTTTCCGGCAAGGTCTTTAATGAGGAAACAACTATGTTATACATGGGGATAATTCAACAATATCCAAGGCTTCTTTGCAATCAACCTCGAATACTGGGGGGCATCACCCTCGGATGTTATGTATAAGTGGGTTTCGATAGGAAGAATTTTTTAATGGGCCAAGTGGTCAAATGAACCGTGTCCATATAGGTTAGACGAGTCCCGAAAATAAAACATGTACGCATGTATAAATAATACAAAGAAGCATTCTCTTTTCTCGAACATCTCAAGTTTTAAGTATAATTTCTACTATACGAGTCATGTACTTACGATTCTTATCTATTGTGCAAAACTAACACTTGTGAAAAATGGCTCAAGGGCCAAGAACAAGCATATCTCGAACACTCGGGGACTGCACACTCGAGCTATTTAAGTTTGAAATTACAAGACCTCAAAGAGGAACCCCTAGATATATAGGCCAAGGCCATCACACTCGGGGACTAACATTTCGAACAAGTTCGAAGTGTTACCGGGAAATGAGTCCAAGAGACATACTCGAAGGCTACGGTAATATTAAGGCTACAGCCAAAATAACGTGCGCGGAGACGTTCGACTTTCTCCATAAACTAAAGGCCTTTAAATATTTGAAAAACCGGTTAAATAAGGCTACCCTCGGCAAATCAAATAAAAGAGGGCTTCGATAAAATCAACTCTCGAATAATGGAAAAGCTTCGATAATATCAGCCTTTGAAAATACCTCAAAGAGGTGTCAAATTATCCTAACTCAAACGAGTTAAGAAAAGATAGGGTTCCGATCACTAGACCCTCAAAAAACCCAATGGGTACAAATAATACATGCCAAGGAACATAAAAATTTTCACTAAGTCTTTTAGCCGAAAATGGAGAAATAATTGTATTCTTAGAGGCCGAATTGCCCCAACTTAAATAGCCTAAGGGCTGATATAAAGAGCCTAAGGGCCAATATAAAGAGCCTAAGGGCCGATATAAAGAGCCTAAGGGCCGATATAAAGAGCCTAAGGGACGATCTAAAAATCCTAAGGGCCAATACAATTAGAGTTCGAGACCTCGCTCTCACTCAATTTGAACCTGAAGGTTCAATTATTTCGAGCTCAATCAAACATCGACTACACTTAAAGGGTACATAGTGGTGGGCTCAAAATAGTTAACAATCATTTGATGAAAACCTAAGGGTTCACTTTATCCTAAAACTTAAGATTCATTTGAACTTGGATATTAAAGATAACTCGCCGGAAAGTTCGATCGAGCCACCCCCGAGATAAGGTCTCGAACAAGTCTCGAACTAGGGGATTTTCCCTCGTAAAAATGAAAAGCTTAAGGGTTTATTTCGACCACAAGTTGAATCACAACAATAAAATTTTTTCAAACAACTTCGATAAAGGAAATGAGCATATCGGAAACCAAAGGCATATGAAGGCATCAAAGAGAAGTTTTTATATATATATCAAATGGTCTGTACAAAGGGCCAAGTCAAGGCCTTACACAAAATAGATAAAAAAGGAAAGAAAGTCCTAAATATTAGTCGACTCTAGGAGCCATGTCTTCGGGAGCCTTGTCCTCGGTAGCCCCATCCTCGGGTGCCGCATCTTCAAGAGACGCTTCTTCGGCGGCCTCATCCTCGCCTTCTCCGCTCTCGGACCCACTGGCTAATCTTCTTTATTGGAAAGCAAAGTTGTGACCTCGGCCTCCAAAACCTTGGCATCTTCAATATCAACCGAGAGGTCAAAGCCACATGCATGTATTTCTTCGAAAGCCTCTCGATGAGATTGCCTCTTATCATGATCAACTGTGCACGGCAATATAATCTCAGCTGCGGCAGGGATCTCTTGTGCCTGAAGACCGGCAACCTCAGCATCAGATCGTGTCACGACCTAAATTCCCAACCCCCGTGATTGTGATGACGCCTAATACCACACTTGCTAGGCAAGCATTGTTAGAGGTATTTCCACATTTAATATAAATAAAATATAACACAAGTTCAATATAATCCCATAAACGAATCCATCATAATAGGTGAAATAATATAATGAAACTCGAACTACTATTAATATCTAACTACCCAAGGATTTGGTGTCACAATTCACGAACTACTAACGAATACTACAAGTAATTGGCTCAAAGAAATAATGTATAATTGTTTTGAATCGAATATAATAGTAATTTAGATAATATAGAGAAGACTCCAGGAATCTGCGGACGCTAGCAGATCTACCCTGTGTCTCCGTGTGAATGCTCAACTACTACTTTCACCTAGCTCTAGCCGGTACCTGGATCTACACAAAAAGTGTAGAGTGTAGTATCAGTAAAACCGACCCTATGTACTGAGTAAGTGCCGAGCCTAACCTCGGCGAAGTAGTGACGAGGCTAGGACTTGACACCACATAAAACCTGGAGATATGTAAACATGCTAGTAGGAATAACAACAAGTAATACATTTACAAATAACAAACAATGGGAAGGGGTCATGCTATGGGGAATCTTATCACAAGGATTGAAACAACAAAAGGCAGATATAAACAATGATAAAAAAACTAAATTGAGCAATTAAAGTAGAAATGGAAGTTGTACGACATCGCCCTTCGTGCTTTTACTCTCATCCTCACCAAACAATAAAAAAAATGCAATGATATTAATAATGACACAACATCACCCTTCGTGCTTTTACTCTCATCCTCACCATGTAATTAATATGAATAACGGCACGACATGATCCTTCATGCTTTATACTCTTCCTCACCAATCAAAGAATCAATAACAACATACAAAGAGGGATTTTCACGAGAAATTAGTACTTCATCATAGCTTTTATCATCATATATCATTTAAATCTCAACAATACTCACAATATTGTCCATCTCGGTGGAACCGAATACTAACCTTCCAACATTTCAATAACAATGGTAATCATAAGTAATAGGCTTTACAACATCCAAAATAACAAGAATTCACTTTCACTTGCATGCTGTGACCTGACCACAATGTATAGTTACTCGTCACCTCACCTAAACATTGGATTAAGCAAACAAACAGGTAACATGTAGTCACACAATACCTATTCCCTCAAGCTAAGGTTAGACACAACACTTACCTTGAATTCGCAGGCCACTTACTGCTCAATCACAACTTTTCCCTTAGAATTTGCCTTCAATTCACTCGTATATAATCATAATTGAGTTTAATATAATTAATTAGTGCTAAAGGTGTTATCTTTAATGAACATCATGGTTTTCCTAAGTTTTCCCACAAAATATGAAAATCGACCCCGGGCCCGCTTGGTCTAAACTCGAGGTTCAGACCAAAAATTGTTTACCCATTGTCCCCCGAGCCCGGATATACAATTGGTTTTGGAATCGACCTCAATTCGAGGTCTAAATTAATAAATTTTGAAATTCTTAAGTTCTACCCAAAAACCCCAATTTTTACCATGAAAACTCTAGATTTTTGGTTGAAATATTGTTAAAAGTTGTTAAGGATTGAAAGGAATTAGTTAGAGATCACTTACCAATGATTTGGAGAAGTTTGGGTCTTTGGAAAATCGCCTATGGAGGTTTAGGGTTTGAGAGAATTGAAAAATGGGTGAAAACCCCTCTAAAATCTCACTTAACAGGCTGCAGATGTCACATTTGCGAGCCAGGGTTCGCAATTGCGAACCCTCGCAAAAGCGAAGAAAGCCTTCGCAATTTGCGAACAGGGAAAGGCTGGAAAAAGTCGCATTTGCGACAAAAAGTTCGCAATTGCGAACTGGGTATCACAATTGCGAACTGGGTATCGCAATTGCGAACTGGGCATCGCAATTGCGATGAAAATGTTCGCAATTGCGACAACACCATACACCAACAATTTTTCCCGACACGGAAATGAGCATAACTTCCTCATACAATGTCCAAATTCGATGATTGTTTTTTCTATGGCTCTGTAATTACGATACAGATCTAAGGGTTCAATAAAAATTGAATTTGGAACTCATTTGCTTAATCTGGTATCATTTATGCTTGAAGAAACGACGACGAAGCATAAAAAACAAGCTCAACATAACCTAAACCTATCTAAAACTCACCCAAGCCCTCTGGGCTCCAAACCAAACATGCACGCAAGTCTAAAAACATCATACGGTCTTGCTCGTGTGGTCAAATCATCAAAATAACATCAAAAACTACGAATTTAACCTCAAAATTCATGATTTCTCAAGAACACACAAAATTTCTAACTTTTCAACCGGTCGTCCGAATTACGTCAAATAAACTCAGATTCTCATCAAATTTCACAGATAAGACTTAAATATCATAACAAACTTGTACCTTGCTCCGGAACCAAAATACGTGCCCGATACCAATGATTTCACACACTAATTCATTTCTTTATTTCCTGAAAAAACAAGCACAACAATTTTCTTCCAAAATTGTTTTCTAAGGCTAGGGACCTCAGAATTCAATTTTGGGCATACGCCAAAGTCTCATATTTTATTGCGGACTCTCCGAGATCGTCGAAACACAGATCCGGGTGCGTTTGCTAAAAATGTTGACCAAAATCAACCAAAAACCAAATTTTAACTCTAAAATTACTATTTCTCATTTTTTCACATAAAAGCATTTCGGATTCACGTCCGAACTGTGCACGCAAATCAAGATAATTAAAATTACTCTTTTTAAGGCTAATGAGCCTGGAATGGAGTTTTATTTCATAAGATGACCCTATGGGTCATCACAGATCGGTAAGAGGCCACAAGTGCCTCTACCTCAAGCTTAGCCTTAGAAAGTTCGGCGGCCAGTTTAGCCTCGAGCTCTTCAACCTTCTGAGCTCGGACCAAGTTTTCCTGCTTCACAGCTTGAAGGTGGCTTTCGAGTGATACTAGTTGGGACCAGAGTGCCTCCTTCTCCGAGGTGAGGCGCTCCATATGTTCCAGCCTAGAGTTTCGGCCTCTTTCGTTTTGGCCTCCTCCCGAAGCTGCTCCACCAGCTCACCCTTTCGCTGACAATGTAAGAACGAAGGGTTAGTAGCCAAATTTGAACTAACACTTAGTAAGACTTGCGCGAAGTTACATTACTTGTTCGACGAGATTGGACCGACCTTGTCAAGCCTTTGCGAGTTCAGCTTGAAGGGTAAAACTCTCCTCCTCCTTTTGAACGTATAGGAGTTTGAGGCCATCCCTCTTCTCTAAGAGCTTCTTGATCTCTGCCTCGTACTGAGACAACTCAGCCTTCGATTTTGAAGATGCTTCTCGATGAAGCACCATGGCCTATATATAAAGAAGGGAGTCAGGAATATGAAGTAAACACAAGTGTCAATGCAAAGAGATAAAACTTACCTGCTTCAGGACCCGCCGAGCCTCGTCGATCACGGACGAAGCGTTTGGATCGGGACCATCGTCGACCCCGGCAAAGCAATCTCGGAATATGCCATTCCCTTCATGGGTATGTCCTGCATCGGGAGTACCCATGGCTTGGGCGTCTCAGAATTACCCCTCAAAGAATGAGGGGCCGAGCGGCGAGTCGTGGATGTTGATTATCCCAAGTGAATCACTTGGGACATTATCTTCCTTCTGAAGGGCCTCGGGGCTAGACCCTTCAGGCACCTCCACCGCCTGATTATCACGGCGGAGGGAATCCTCACCGCCCGATTGCTCGGGGACTTTGCTCGGGCCCTCATACAAAATACCCTTAGCGCGAGGAGGATTCGCCTCAAGCTCCACCAGCTCGGCAGACCCAATTTTTCGAGCTGCCAGCTGGCAATCATCATCTTTACCTCCTTCATCGATGCAAGGGACAGAAGGCTCGGCTTTGACTTCCGAGCTTTACTCTTTGTTGGATTGGGGGTATTGGAAGGGGGAGCTCTTCTCCTCTTCCTTTCCTTGTCTGGCTTCGACGCCTTCTCCTCCCCGGGCGGAGGTGGCCTCATGGCCACATTTACACAAAGTCCTACACATGAAGGAACTGAGTCAGCAAGAATTGCACTACAAAGAAAACTTCGACGTACAAACAAAGGGACTCACCATGATTTTTGGTCTCTCATCGGCCTTTGGCCAAATCACGCCAGCAACATTTGGCAGAGGTTGAGGTGGAAGATTTCTCTTTTTGAGCACAATCTTGGAAGTCTTCACCATTTGTATGTTTGTAGAAGGTGGAAGAATAGTATGGGGTTAATGGTTCCGGTTGGATCAACGATGGCGTAATAAGCGGCCATGAAAGATAAATAAGAAGAATTGAGAGCTCAAGAGTTTATGATCAAAGCAAAGTAAAGTTTGCATCAACTAAAGAGGTGGTATTTATAGGCTTAAGGCGATGGTTCGGTGTCGCTAGTGGCCGACCGACGACTGACATGCATTGATGGTTTTTGAGAACCTAACCGACGGGACATTTCGGTCACTTCCATCGCTTATGTCATAAAGATGACATCATGATTGAGGTATCTAGGAATCGAGGCTCAAATCATTTCTTATCATTTTATTCTAAGAAACGCGGGGACTATTTGTATACGGTTAAAATCGACCATACCCAATTTTAGGGGCTCGAGGGTATGCCTCGAGAGTGAGCCAGTATCGAAGAAAGTTTGGGCTTGAAGAACACGAAGATTAAGGGATCGAGATCAGGCTAAATCAAAATTGAAGTAACAGAAACACGAGATATACACAATCGACCACTAATCTCAGCGATAATCACGGAATTGGCAGAACTATTAAAAGTTATTGATATCAATCATTTATTTTACTTCCAAAATTGGAGTTGTACCTTATTTAGGATTCCTCTACTATATAAAAGGTTACCCTATTCATTGGTAGGGGCCAATTATCATATACTCAATCACTGAGAAATAACGAACACTCTGCTCTTTTGCTCCCTCTTAATTCTCTACTGTTCTTATTGTTTGTATCGTTATTATCGTTCTCATGGTTATCAATGTTCGATCTCGAGCCTAACCCAGATCGAGGTCGATAACTTGCAATTATACTGGTTTGATCCATTTCAATGTTTACTTCCTTTATTTATTTAGCTATTTATCAATTGGTATTGAATTAGATCACGTATCATTATAACCACATTACAAGTTTAATTGTTACTCGTATTTCGAGGTAAACAATAACCTTTTTCTTGGGGTGACAAATTGTATACAGGTAAAATCGAGCATGTTGAACATCTCGTTTTTCTGGTAAGACAAACATGACTAGAATGTGATAATAAGGAATCAGAGTCTTGGGCGAAAAGCCTCTCGCATCTGGGATCGAGAAAAACATCCGCCCTCGAAAGCATCGGGGCCACATATCCTAGGTCCGGTTCGAATACCTCAACTTCGGAGAGCATTACCAAATGGCCGGGCACGGTTAACAAAGATTCGTGACATCCGTGACCAACCGGATGTCACGATATAAATCTCGGTCCATATCAGCAGTGAATGAGTGATTAGCATAAAGAAAGATTTTTATCCTTTTTTAGAATTGTACTTAGGGTGAAACTCCCCTACTATATAAATGGGGAACTAATTATTCATTAGGGATATTGTAACACACATATCAAGGCAATTTATTTCAATTCTCGTTGCTGTTCAAAGTTCTTATTCCTGTTCTTAAGTTCTTCATAAGTTAAGATTGAGATCGAGGGCAGGTCCTTCATCGAGCTATCAACCGAGCTCGGAATCACCCTTAATATTGGTTTGGCCATCTATTACGTTTTTCATTTGTTTAATCTAACGCTATTAATCACTCGTATTGAATTAATTCACATATCTTTAAAACCACATATGAATTTAATTGTAATCCCTTTTTAGGGTAAACAGTTTGGCGCCCACCGCGGGGCTAAGGATAATAGTGGCAATTTGATACAAATTTCCATAACACACTCTATTTTACACTTGTTCTTTGAGCTTTTAATTTCAGGTCAGATTAAAAATGTCAAACTTTGAATCTTCCCATTTGAACATTGATCCTGAGTCTGGCCACCATGGCGTGAACAACAATGTGGTGTCCAGTAACGAGGTGCGCCCTGTTGACCCTAACGGAGTTCCAGTCGCGGATCCGATTGATGCTAACTCACATGTGTCTATCGAAGCAAACTTTCCTACCGACCCCAAAAACAACAATCGCGGGGGGG
>ML257620.1:0-12049 GCA_005239495.1 Nicotiana undulata
ACGCCACGGGGCGCGTCCAAGGGGTCATGGGGCATGGATGGAAAGCCGCCCATGACAGTGTATGTGTTAGATATGATAGTTTTCCTTAAATGTGGTTGTGGTAATAGATGGATTCTTTGGAGTTTGGTGATGCAAGTGTTTTTCATTTGCATTTTTCTTTGAAGAATCTTGTGAGTTTATGTTTTGATTATTGCTCTATCGTTGTTATGATATGGAAGCAGAAAAAGAAAAGATATAGGAAAAACAACATTACCTAGAGTTCCTTGCTAAGGCTCTAATTGAGCCTCACAAGTCACAAATATCAAGAGATACATGTTTCTTGTTGTTACATAATTAAGCCAGTTCCTTTATTGCTCTGCCAGGCGCTAGCCTCGCTTTCATTACTGTCCATGTCTAAAGCCTTAAGCCAACACACACACACTCTCTCTCTCTCTGACTGCAAACACTGGAACATTCGCTCTCGTCCGGCTTCCACTCTGATCTCAATCATAATGCCTCGTATTTTGCAAACCACTGTCACTCTCCCACTATTACCTGTGCCCAAACCCGAAGCCCAGTTCTAAGGTTGATAGCTTTAGTTGGTACACACCAATCAGAGTTCTGGTTATTGTGCTTAAAATGATTAATACTTGAGTTTATTGTCTGCAAATGAGGACATACCTTCTTGGTGGAATTTTTCGGCATTTTAGGTTGATATATTTTAGCATGTGCAATTTATACTTTTCTCCTCTTTTTTTCCGGGGAAATTAAGGACTACTTTATATGGGCAAAGAAACTTAACGCCCTTTTTGAATAATAACTGCAGGGTTGATATTTTGGAAATAGGGTATGAGCATATTGTACACATGTAACGTTTTCTTGCGATATCTCTTCTTATAGTTGTATACTCTACCCGTCTTTGCAGAAACTGGATTTTAAATTTCCATAGACAGTATCTTGCGTACACTTCATATGCTCAGCTATTGGTGCATACCTGGCAATTAAAGTGCTCAAACTTAAGCCACTCATCGTGGTTGAACCCGCAGATATCGGTGCAGAAGAATTTTTCCCATGTCATTTGTGTTCTGTATCAACATAGTCTTGGGGAATGTAAGCCTGCGATACATTCCTGTTTCTTTCATGCAGACCATAAAGTCATTTACTCCTGCACCAACAGGTAAAGCTTGAACCTCAAAGCACTCCCGAGGCCTCTTCTTAACCACTCCTTCACCTATTTTGCTTCGGATAACTGTGTTTGAACAGTGATTCTGCAGTGGCTAGTTTGGAGAAAGAGCTTTGACTGGAGGATCTGGACTTCTTTGATTCCCATTGTTGGAGGAATTCTGCTAACTTCTGTTTCTGAGCTCAGTGTTAACATGTTTGGGGTTCTGTGCTGCGTTATTTGGCTGTCTTGCTACTTCTACAAAAACTATTCTGTCGGAGTCGTTGCTATGCGGCTACAAATTTGACAGGTACCCAGTCAAATTTAGATAACATATATTTAGATAATATATGTATTCCTCTACCATGTCAATTAAAAGGAATTGCTTGAGATGTAACAGAACTTTTACCACTGTTGTTGTACCCAGTCAAATGTTACTAGTAAAACAGGTGATAGTTGGAATAATCTTTTCAAACAATCTTGTCCCGAAATGATTTATCCCCTACTAAAATGATTGGCCCAGAAACTTACCTTTGTCATCAGGTGTAACACATACCAATCAAGGTCTAACATAAGGGAAAAGAATATCTAAAGAAAAGTTATGCATAACTAATACGACTCTTATCGCCTGTTTGGCCAAGCTTTTTTTAGGGCTAAAAGTGTTTTTTCTTTGCCAAAAGCACTTTTGGCAAAAACATGAGGTGTTTGGCCAAGCTTTTGGAAGGAAAAAAAGTGTTTTGGGGAAGAAGCAGAAGTAATTTTGGAGAAGCAAAAAAAAGTAGCTTCTCTCCAAAAGCACTTTTTTGAGAAGCACTTTTGACAAAAATACACTTAGAAGCAGTTTTTAAAAGCTTGGCCAAACACTAATTACTGCCCAAAAGTGTTTTTCAAATTAATTAGCCAAACACAAACTGGTTCTCACAAAAAGTATTTTTTTAAGTACTTTTGAGAAAAACATTTCTCAAAATTTTTAGAAGCTTGACCAAACGGGCTATTAGTTTGCAACACAGTACTCTGCATTAGGTTATCAAGATAACTACTACGATGTTTGGTTTCCTGTATAACTGGGATAACTGCTGTAGTCCTTTTTCTCTCCCAGTTTTAGCTCGGCGTTAACCTATGCGGTATGTATTCCCACAACGTGGATAAATGCATTTGAAGACGAAAATGTCCTTAAATTAGGCAATTCCTACTTAACAATACGTATTATTATTCACTTGATAACAATGTTTGCTTTGTTATTCACTGCATAAAAATTTATACATTAATGTTCACTGCATAAACAATCCTTACATATCATGATCCTCACATAACAAGACTGTAAACCAAATGGCTCTACAACAACAACAACAACTACTACTACTACCCAGTATAGTCCCACCAAGTGAAGTCTGGGGAGGGTAGGATGTACGCAGCCTTACCCCTACCTTGGAAGGTAGAGAGATTGTTTCCGATTGACCCTCGGCTAAAGAAGATGAAGGAAGCCCTAGATAGCAAGATTAATAGTTAGAAAACTACATCGAAAATGACAACATCAAACACAATAGTCAAAAAATAGAAAGCAAAGTAGTACCACTAAGCATCAGCAAAGGCACAATACTACATACGCAAAAGAATAATATGCACACAAAGGGCTGCTAAGCTTACTATAGCCTAACTTTCAACCCTAATGAAGTTTTGAGAACACAACTGGAGCCCCTAGCAGCCTAAAACAAGACACTATCACACTAGCCTCCTATCTCCTAACCAACTATCCTAATGCTCGACCTCCACAACTTCCTATCAAGGGCCATGTCCTCGGAAATCCGCATCCGCACCATGTCCTGCCTGATCACCTCTCCCCAATATTTCTTAGGCTGCCCTCTACCTCTCCTCATACCTGTCAAGGCCAGCCGTTCACACCTCCTCACCGGTGCATCCATGCTTCTCCTCTTCACGTGCCCGAACCATCTAAGCCTAGCTTTCCGCATCTTGTCTTCCATGGGAGCCACGCCCACCATTCACCCGAATATCGACATTTCTAATTTTATCTAGCTTAGTGTGTCCGTACATCCATCTCAGCATCCTCATCTCTGCAACTTTCAACTTTTGGATATGAGAATTCCTCACGGTAAACCAAATGGCTCTGTCGCTCTATTTTTTCTAAATAACAAATCTTGGATGCTATTCTTTCTTATTTCTTATTTCTTATTCTTATTTTTCTCATAATTGAATTGTGGTTCATGAACTATTTGAAAAAGAAAAGAAATCATCTTGGATAATACTGCATCCACCTTGCTCTATGTTTCTTATAATATGTTATAGACAAGGATACACTGAACTACTAAACTAACATTTGCAAAACTATAGCTTCAATCTGATTGTTAGCAAGCTTTTTTAATATGCACTGGATCTCTTTCAGTTGTTGGTTTGTCTAAAATTCCCACGCTTTCTCGTATTTTATTACTTTATTTTAGGCAGAATACATCAGCAGGCCATTAAACTTGTCCTCACTTTTCACTTTGACACTTCATCTTAAGTCCGTTCCATTTTAACACTCCAACCACATCTCGAATGTATCATTTAAACACAAAATGATGATATGGCATAGAGCGTGTATTACACCACTTTTCAGAGCGTGACAAATAAATTTTTCTTTTTATAACCTTTTTGTTCTTTTCTTTTTCTCCTATTCTTTTGTACCTCATGTCTAGGTCATCACCTTCCTCACAAAAATGGAGCTTGCCGAAATTCTATTTTGTCACCAATGGATTGAAGCATCTTCAAAAAATCGTTATTGGTGATATTGACTTACTCATAAACTATAAGTAATCATTTTACTGTTGGAAGTGTCAGCTCCGACATTATGTTGAACACCGACGGAGCTGACGCAGCTTCAGTTGGCCGGAAATAAAGTTCCGACAGTCCAAAACAGAAAAAACCAGTGCGAAAAGCTTTCTGTTGTCATGGAGAATATATCTAAGCTTTCTCCCACTGACTTCACTAGCCAAACTCCACAACAATGCAAAAAGAAATTTTAGTTGTTCTGAGCCTACAAGGTATTCGACAAAATAACAGAGTGAATTCCCCACCAGTTATGTAGCAACATATTGATGTTAAAGGACCTCTGAACTCATCTAAAGTCCTATTGATGCTGGATTGCAAGAAGATTCTCAAACAAGTGTTGATCATAATCCTTCTTCTTCTTTAGAGCTTCAACTGGCCTGTAATGGCGGTGAGATGACACAGCAAGCCCAACTTTAACTAAGAAAATTAGTGAAAACACTATCACGATTGATTTTGCAGTCGTAAAACCTGCTACCTGAATTTGCTTCTGTCCTAGATATTTTCAGTTCAACATTTTTATCACATCGGCAAATAGAAGCAAAAATTTGAGAGCCCGTGCTCTTTTCGATATTGCACTGACAGTCTTTTTCAATCGAGCAAACTGAGTAGAAATTTGAAAAGAAAAAGTAAAAAAAAAGACGTTGTAGCAAATCTTTGATCTGCAAAGCCAGCTGAGATGGAGAAAGATTGACGAGAATGGAAGAAGAACTTGGCCAGAACCTTTTATTGATGGCTCTTGTTTTTCTTTTAATTTTTTCTGTTTTGTATTTTTTTTACTTAAATCCACGTGTCCATGTTTTACTTGTTAATATGGCGTGTGAATTACACACACCTTTTGTGTTTTGCTGCTTATAAATTTTGTGTCTAAATGACACAGTAAAGGCATGGTTAAAGTGCTTAAATGAAACAATATTAAGATAGAGTGTCAAACTGAAAAGTGATGACATGTTTAATGGTCCGCCGATGTATTCGGCCTTTATTTTATTATAGGAAACATATAACATGACTTATTACTGTTTGTCGAGAGAAATAGAAAATGCCATAAGTTACAGATTTTCAATGGTCCTATCTATGCTATAATGCTAGACGAAGTGTTGTGAGTAATGTTGGTTTGTCGTTGTTCTCCAGTATAAACACAGTTTTCTACATGGCTCCCTTTGCAACTATGATATTGGCTCTGCCAGCTTTACTCTTTGAAGGAGCTGGGGTTGTTGAATGGTTATATACTTTCCCCTCAGTGGTTCCATCCATGTTTATTATTTTCGGCTCTGGAGTGCTGGCTTTCTGCCTTAACTTGTCTATTTTTTATGTCATCCACTCCACAACTGCTGTCACTTTCAATGTTGCTGGAAACCTTAAGGTGATTTCCGCTCTTTTCTCTTCCCGATATGCCCTTTTCATATTCAGGTGTCAAATAGGTCAATGAAGTTCCATGTTGAAATCAAATTAAATACAAAATCCTTGCTTTTTAGTCTTTTGGCATCTCACTGTGTTTGCCGTTGGTTGGTTCGTCTGGCGATAATATTCCGAAACCCAATCTCAGCTATGAATGCCTTGGGCTGTGGAGTGACACTTGTTGGATGTACATTCTATGGTTATGTGAGGCACATTCTTTCACAGCAGATTCCAAAGAACAAGTCAGAATTTGTTCCTCTGGTAAATGAGAAAGTGGACGATAAAGACAATGTTTAAGAGTAGTAAATGGGGTTACCTCAGTTTTGCAAAAGATAGATTATTCGACTAGACTCTCTTGATTATCTGCCATCGCCTTTGTCCACTTTGAGATATTGATCTGTGCTTAATTTATTATTTTAGAATATGAATTCTTGTTCCAAGTGAAGTTGCTATAAGTGAGAGAAAAATTGCTATAAGTGAAGTTGTAAGTTTAAATTGTACACCTTAAAGAGTTTAAACACGCCCTTGTTGATGAAACAACAGTACGACAGTCTTGCCCTAGTTTAGCAATTTGGGTCATGGGTGAGATGGATTTAATTTAATGATTGAACTTAATTCCCTCTCACGGATATGGATTGGTGTACAGTCTAAAGAACCATGTAAATAAAATAGGCTACTGCAATCTAATAGGATATGATAAGGTATAGGGTGCTTTCCAGAGGGCCATTCATCTAAGGAATATGGTTTTGCAGGAAATATTTATGTGAAATTAATTCCATGGTCTTCAACTAGCTTATCATGTAACTGTAATATCTATTTCTCCCTCTGCATCTGTAATGTAGAGAAACAAAAATGTTTTCTTGAATTGAGTTGTTTTCTTACTTACTGAAAATATTTTTGAAATATATACTAGTAATTTAAGCAAACACTATATGAGACAAAATGAGTAAGGACGGGGGATGATGATAGGTCGGGGTCTAGGGGCCGAAGTGGCGGTAGCAATGTTAGAGGGGTGGGGGTGGCTAATATAGTAGGAAAGGTTGAGAAAGCATTTTGGAAAATATGTTTTCTCCTTTTGGTAGGGAAGTCAATGAATTCATGAGAAAAATAGGTTTCAAAATATTTAAGCCAATTAAATATAAAAAAAATTAAAAAATATTTTTCAAAAAGTATAACCCAAAATAACCGCATAAGCTTATTACATATCTGAAGAGAAGCAAAGAATAACTTTATCTTTCATTGTTCATTTTCCATGGGAGAAAAAGTTGAGTTGTAATTCTTTTTTCTTTTAAAGTTGGCGAAAGGTAGTACAACAAGTAGGTTGTGTAAGAGTGAGAAATTATCCCATGAGTTTGACTGGATAGGAATTCTGGGAATTGGGAAAATGCGTGTCAAGATGCACGTACCGGTTAGGCATCCGTAAGTAGGTTGTGTAAGAGAAAATTTGATCACCAGCAAATAAAATCCAAATTATTTCAGCAGCGATTAAGAAATGCCAGCCAGCAGAAACTCCTGTTATATAGCTAAAATAACCATGAGTAAATTTATCAATTGGGTTCTTGAGTGTGTAAGCAAGTGAAGCTCTTGCTTTAGGCTCCAAGAATTTAAGGCCCCCAAAATTACTGTTTTATTTCTTTATACATAATATATTATTTCTATGTTATTCTTGTGATTGATAAATTTATTTCTTTATTGTCATATTAATTTTTAATAACTCAATTTCTACCTCTAATTGATATAATCAAAATAGTTTTCTGTATCTTATTTTACGTTTTTACTGAATTATATTTCTTTATTCATTAGTTAGTCACGTAACTATATCTAATAATCTAACTCATTATTTATTTTTCTCACATAAATTATACTCTTTCCGTCCAAATTTATATGAAAGTGTTTGATTGGACAAGGAATTTATAAAATAAAGGAAGACTTTTGAAACTTATGATCTAAAACAAATCATAGAAACTTGTGTGGCTGAAATTATCTCATTAAGAATAAAAAGAAAATTTTAAAGTTGAATTATTACTAAATATAGAAAGGGGACTCACTAAAAAAGGAGTCACATAAGTTGGGACGGAAGAAGTATATTTTCTGGGTTTTCTCATTTCAGTTGTGATGCAATCAACGCTTCAGTTTTTTTGTATTTAATAAAACCAAATTCTCATTTTTTTTTCATTTCTCATATGATAGTAGGCTATATTACATGATGTAGATGTTATTTACGCTCTAAGTTAACCATACTTTATTGTTGTTTTAAGTGCAAAATAATAACAAAATGCTCTAGTTAGTGTTTTTATGCTTTGCAGGAGCTAATCCGAGTTAGAAAGATAATATGGAGTGTCTTGGAGTCAATGACGTGGATATAAGGCTAATCAAGAAGAGACCGGATGAAAACAAGCAAGAAAAAGGCGAAGGAAAACTGGACAACAGCCCACCGCGACTGCGGTCGGGCTGCGGCTGGAACGCGGTGGGCCAAAAGCGAAGGCAGAATGTTTGTGAACTGCCGCGATCGCGCCGCGGTTAGCTCGCGGCCGCGGTCGATCTGCGTAAGGCCAAGAAGTCCAGGGACTTAAGTGTAAAACGGGAAAAACTTGTCCTAACCCTATTTAAACTCTATAAACTCGCTCAAGTCAGGTTTAAGCTTGTTTTAGACTCAATTAGGAGGCAAAAACAAGTGTGAGAAGATCAAGATACAATTAGAGTTTTTCATTCTTCATCTTTTAGCATTATTTTGTGAATTATGAATTATTTTATGGCTTTATTGTGTTCTAGCATGAGTAGCTAAACAATTTGTCTATGGTTGATAGAACTAATTGTTAGATGAAGTTTTGACTCAATTTTGTTATAATCGAGTCGGGTTTATTCCATGATTGTTCAACTATGTTTTGTATGGTGATTAATTGAATGGGCCCTTGATTAATCGTGTCTAATAGCCTTGTGTTGCTTGAGAAAGAATACTAGGTTAGATTGTTGTTGAACAACACCACTTTTGGGTAATTGAAGAGATTCATTACTTGAATTTAAAAGTGGGGTCAGAAATAACGAAACTTTGGTGGGATAATTCTGAACTGCATAAATTGTCAACTAGAGTAGTTCGAGAAGAATGCTCTAGTAAATTACCGTAGTTCATCGAGAGATAATTGCGGTAACCCATAGTTCATAATCCTCATAGAATATTAAGGCGAGATTATAGCAAAAGAGTTAAGAATTAATCTAGCAATTGGGGAAATCAATACCCTAGATCTTTTTACCCTTGAATTATCTTTAATCTTGAATATTGTTAGTTTTAATATCATTTTACTTTAGTTAACCAAATCCCACTATTTATTGATAAAAATATTGCATCCAGAAATTGTCTGAGCTTATACTAGCATTACTAAGAGTTGTAGTAGATAGGTTAGTTCCCTAAGGATTCAACTCCGGACTTATAAACCGGATTATATTTGCAACGACCTCTTTGTCTTTTATAAGGCATAGTTGGGCGTGATCATCATACTCGTATTAAGGCCTTTTATTAAGGCTTTGCTTTAGGCCTCGAATGCTGTTGAGCCGCCCCTGGTGTCAATTTCGATCAATTGATGGAAAACCTTTTGATGTTGCCAAAGGTTTAAGACAATGTGACCCAATGCCACCTTTCTTATTTGCAATACCAGTAGAGTATTTGAGTAGATATTTTAATGGACTTCTATAGAAGAAAGAGCTCAATTACCATCCAAGATGTGTTAAATTGGGCAATATGATATCCTCTTTTTTGCTAGAGGAGGGCTCCCTATTGTTTCCCTAATTCAACATTGTTTTATACAATTTTCTTCTACTTGAGGTCTACAGACTAACTTGGTGATGTCACTAACCTAATAAGGATTTGTTTTTGTAGAAACTGGGATTTACACTTGGTGAACCGCCTTCTAAAAATTACTGTCTACAAAGATGTCGTTGTTGTAATGGCAACCACTTCTAGAAACACTAATTGCCAAAATCTCTTCTTAGACTGTTAAGAAATTGTTCTATGTTGGAAGGATACATGCAACTTGTTCAAACGGTGTTATTTGGTATTCAAGACTGTTGGGCTCAATTATTCCGGATACCTCCTAAAGGGATGAAAGCCGTTGAAGCCTGCCGCAAAATTTACGTCAAACGTTACCAAAAGATCATGAGATAGGTGCGCACTCCTACAAGTATTACCGGAAAAATGAATTAAAGAATACATGTATCCATCCATATTATCCATTAAAACATTGGTTGTATAATAAACTTTTTAAAAACGGGTCACATATGGATAAGAACCATATTATCCACTTAGAAAATGGATAACTAATGGGTTTAACTTTTACATTTGTGAAGCTTCAAATTGGGGGTTCCTCAATGATGACGCCCAACTCTAGTCCTAAAAAGGATAAGCGGTCGCTGCAAATATAATCCAGTCTAAAAGCCCGGAGTTAAATTCCACAGAGAACTAAGGTTTAGCTACATGTGTTTACTATCACTTAGAAGGCAAGCTCGAACAATTCCTAAGTTATAAATATTAAGATTCTTGTATCAAATTAACTAACAAATTAAATTAGTAGATTAACAACTAGGGATATTAAGGGTTGGAGACAAGATTAAGGAGGTCTAAATTTATGAATTTCCCAATTGTCAGAATCCTTCTCGCCACGTCTTCTATAATTTCGCCTAAGTATTCTCTGCCGATCGTGAGTACTTCAGGTGTCGTAATTCTCTTCTGAGTAACTACCACAATTTACTAAACATATTTTTCCGAATCACACTAGCTGGCACTAATTCACCTCTCACTAAGATCGCACCAAAGTTTCATTATTCCTAATCTCACCTTTAAACTCTTCGTATTGATTCTTCACATACGTCAGGAGTGATGTTGTTCAACAACTACCTAAAATATGTACCCTTATTCAAGTAATACACACTAATAGGCATAGTCAATTGATGACCATTCAATCAACAACAATAAACACGTAGTTGAACAAGTAGAGAAATTCAACGACTCAATTATATAAAAATATAACAAGAATTTATCCTACAAAAGGTTCTATCAAAACTCTAGATAAAAAATTAGCTATTCATAATAGTATGCACAACTACAATACTAGAATTCATAACCAGTAATGGAAATAGGAAGAAGGAAGTGAAAAACTAGTAGAAGAATTCCCGCCTTGCTCCTAGTGTGTTCTTGCCTCCTTAGGTCAAATTAAATCTGTCTAACGGGTAGGCTGGGCTGGGTAGACCTTTTTTTTAACCGGACGTGTTGGGAGTACGGGCCGGTTCCGATTAATTGTTAACGGGTTTAACGGGTTCAGATTTATCCGGGTAAAAAGTAACCCGTACGGGTAGGGGTTTAAGGGGCCGGGCCGGGTTACAGGTATTTCAATTTTTTTTTCAAGTTTTTGTACACGTATTGTAATTTATATAAAATATAAAGTAAAATATATAAAGATAACAATGATTATGGAAAAAATTGCACTTATAAATTGCAAGTGCAACATGTATTTCAAATTTCAAATTTCAAATTTCAACTCTTACAACTTACAAGTTACAACCAAGTACTAAATTCAAAGGTTTTGCATTGCCTTTGTATGTTCTTCATAATTAATATGAACTGATTGTCCTTCTTCTGGAGTGTTAAATTCAGATGGGTTACCATGTGTTAATATATATCCAAGTTCCTCGTCTTCTGGACTATCAACATCTTCACGTCCTTGATTTCTTCATTCCGATCTAATCCAATCTCTAAAACATACTAAAACTTCCAACGCAATGCTTCCCAATGAGTAACGGGTGTCTCCTAGTTGTTGTCTTGCTTGACTAAATACACTCTCTGATGAAACAATTGAAATTGACACATTCAGCACGTCCCTAGCCATAACGGAAAGAACAGGAAAATTGCTTTTCATTCTCACGCTACCATCTCAACGCTAAAAATGCCTTTGTGCGAATCTCCTTTTGCTTCTGCAAGTAGAATTGAAGTTCATCAATGTTCCTGCTACTGGTTTGAGTTGTAGCAAATGTAGAAAAAATATTAAAACTCTCAACTATTTCGTCATCATACAAAGTAGTAGAACTTGAAGAAGTGGTACACTACATATTTGGATTAACATTGGCTACATTAAGAGAAACATCATCAACTATATTTGCATAATAATTATATAATTATTGTAAATTTAGATCGTTCATGCAAGTGAGAATTGATGGGGTTTCAGTTGATCCAATCTCCATGTAAGTATACAAAACATTGATTAATTGGTGACAATCAGCCATCATCAATTAAGTAAATCTGAGGAATTGGAAAGAAATGTTTTTTGAATTTGTCTTGCATTTCTTTAACAACAGCCTTATATTTTTCTTTCTTCTTAAATTCAAAGAGTAGAAAAGCAATTTCAGCTATATTTACTAAAACCATTGTAACAGTAGGGTAGTATGCTCCAGAAAACTCAACAGTAGCTATATAAAATTTATGTAAAAATTGAATAACATCATTAATGACCTCCCAAGTAGCAGGTGTTAACATACGGTTTCTATCAGTACAATGCGCATTAGCAACTTCAGTTATTGGAAATCTATATTTATAGCAACATTTTAAAAATATGTAAGTATAATTCCACCTAGTACCAATTTCGTCTGGCATGAATCTTGGTTTAAGGTTATACTCGGTACACTTATTCTTAAATTCCCTAA
>ML257620.1:12339-31729 GCA_005239495.1 Nicotiana undulata
AAATTTCCTCCAGTCAGATGTTTAAAATCAAGTTTACAAAGTTTGCATCTAACTTTGTCAGTACCTTCAATTATCTCAAAAAAATTCCAAATCTTACTTCTTTTTCTACGATTAATAGTCGGAGCCACAGGTGGTCTACTACTAGTGCCACGACCACCACCCCTTGTAGCAACTCCAACACTACCAGCTCCAGCACTACTAGGTGTAACTGGTATCTCATCTTCCATTTCTAATTCATTATCTTCTATTCCAAAATCTTCTTGTAATTGTTCATAATCTATATTATCAATAGGCGATGTTTCGGAAATATGTGTAAATGGGGTATTACTATTACTTCCAGATGTTGAAGGACTACCTCTTTTTTTATTTCCCCCACTAACACTTTTCTATACTCTCTTCTAGAAGCATTAAACATATTGTAAAATTTAAGTATAAGCAAAAATTAAATATACAAATAAAATAGTAAATAAGAGAAAAAGTTGGAGAGAGTGCACTGAATTCGGCAATAAATTGAGCACTTGATGATTACGCAATTCCAATGTTACCACGAACAAACGTCAAGCAAGTATTTCAATTTTGAAGTTCAATTGTTCAAACTTCAAAATCCGAATGATAAAACACGATAAATTAAATTCCAAAAAAAAAGAGTCAAATAAAATTAGAAGATGAATTGAAGACTTGAAAATTGGAGAATGAGAGAATGAGAGAAATTGAGATTGAGAAATGATAGTTGAGTGAAGAAATGAAGAAGAGAGGGGGGGGGGTATTTATAGTTATAGAGAAGGTTAATTTTGTAAATTAAAAATAGGTTAAATTTTAAAGAAAAAAGGGGCTATTAATGCAATTAACCCATTGGGCAACGGATCCCTGCCAGGGGTGACCGTTGCCAATGGTTAGTGAGCCCCACTGATTTCAAAAAATTAAGAAAAAAACAAAAAAATAAATAGCCGTAGTACTGGTCCGGGCCGGGCCGGTTAAATCGGTACACGGCACTGTTCACGTGGACCGGGTTTGACCGGTCCGGTTAACCGTTACAAAAAAATAAATGGACCAACCCCCTCTAACCCCCTACCCAGCCCCACCCGGCCCCCTATGTACCGGGCTGATCCGGTTCCGGTTTTAACCGATCTGGGCCAGTCTGGTTACGGGTCAAACCGGCCCGTTAGACACCTCTAGGTCAAATCCCCTCTCAAAAACGTCCACTTAGGTCGAATATGCTCTAAAAACGTCTCTTCTCTCTTAGACATTTTTAGGGAGTATTTATAGGCTAGGGTTGAAGTCCTTGGAGTCCATATCCGGGTAGGCGACATTTAACCCACGACTTTTAATTACCGGGCTATAGATCTCGCGAAGCCAGACTCATAGCGCAGTCAAGCTGGCTATAGACCTCCAGAAGCCTGGTCTGTAGTGCGGTCAAGCTGGCTATAGACCTCGTGAAGCCTAGTCTGCAGCGCGGTCAAGATGGCTATGGACCTCGCGAAGCCTGGTCTGTAGCACTGTTGAGGTATTTGGCATTTTTGTGCTCTTTTCTTGCATTTTCATCCTCTTTTTGTGCAACCTTCACTCGTCTGTGTCTTCCGATTCTCCCACACATAAAACAACATAATTTAGCTCAAACATTGCACAAATAACCACTAAACTAACAACATGTAAGGCGAGTAATGTACTAAAAGTATAGCATTTTGGCCTAACATCATCATCCCACACTTAAAACTTGCTCGTCCTCTAGGCAACCACCAATTCCTAGAGCACCTTATTTTCGTTTAGCACATCCAAAGCACACCATACCTATGACTATCATTGATAGAAACAATTAGACTTTAGCATATGCCTTCAACACACACTTCCCTTTACTACATGTCATACTTCAAAAATTTATTCAACAACAAGATATGCTTATAACAATTCTAGCCTCACAAACCGACCCAATATCACAATACATTCATGGCTTGAATACTTAGCATCATAGAGACATCTAATAACGTCACCTATCCCTTGCGAAATCATGTGCCCTCACAACAAGAACAAAAGAGTAAGTTGAATCCACACATTCGAATCAAATGCTCAAATATATTTTAAGGACTCACATATAATAGAGAAATTCCTCACTCTCACAAAGAAGTCACATGCATGCACAAAGTACCATAGCCTTGCCCATTATGTAAACATCTACTAATGTTGGCTTGCTCGATCTAAAATCAATTAGGAGTTTTTATAGTTGTAATGTGGGCCAAAAAACGAGTAGGATAAATTTAGGAATAGTGACTAACCCTCCTAAGCACTTTAACACATCACAAAATTGATTTTAAGCGCAAACTTTTCAATCCACTTCAATTTCACAAACAAGATCACACCCCAAAATATTCTCTCTTTCTTTAAGCACTACTTTACTGTCACGACCCAAATTCTCCCTCCGTGAATGGTCGTGACGGCACCTAGTCTCTACGACTAGGTAAGCCTAACATTTTGCGGAAATGAAATAAAAGCAAGATCATTAACAACTAACAATAACGATAATCTAAATAAGCAACTGAATGCTGCTCAGCTTATACAATTACCAACTTCCGAAATGTACAAAATAATCCCAAAACCCGGAACACCGTAAGTCACAAGCTACTAAGAGTATTAACTGTTCTATACATCAATTCTACAGAAAAAGGGAAAAATGAACATAAGGGGATAGAGGGGGAGTCCGAGGATCAGCGGGCACGGTAGGTGTACCTTGAAGTCTCCAATAAGAAGCAACGACTGCAACTAGCGATGAGACTAATAGGATGAACCTGGATCTGCACACGAAAAATATGTGCAGGAAATGGCGTGAGTATACCACAATGGTAACCAGTAAGTGCCAAGCCTAACCTCGGTCGAGTGG
The DNA here is from genome assembly GCA_005239495.1 of Nicotiana undulata. Lineage (NCBI taxonomy): Eukaryota > Viridiplantae > Streptophyta > Magnoliopsida > Solanales > Solanaceae > Nicotiana > Nicotiana undulata. The sequence continues at coordinate 15,212 of ML257620.1, forward strand.
CGACGAGGACAGGTCAGGGCCCTACTGGTGTACATATATAATAAGGCAAGGCAAAATGAAATATCGTAGTAAAGTAAAGACTGAAATTTAACAGGGAATAAATCATAGAAAGCAACAATTTAGTACACAGAAATACAACAGGGGATCTCCCGAGATACCGTCTCGTAGTCCCAAAAGTAATTGTGCAGGGGAATCTCCCGAAATACCGTTCCGTAGTTCCAAAATAAATATGCAAGACAGGCGGAATCTCTCGGAATACCGTTTAGTCCCGAAGTAAATATAGAGGATCTCCCGGAATACCGTTCCGTAGTCCCAAAGTAAATGTTCAACCAAACAATAGAATTCAATAGTTACGACACAAAATTCTACAATTCAACCTAAGTACAAGTTAAGGAGAAACAAGTAAATTTACTAAAAATGCTGCACGTAGTTCAAGTAAACATTTAAGGAAAGTAGGCATGCTATCTTAGTCTAACAGGATACTACACATGCTGATAAGATTCAAATAAGGAGGAAAACAAGTTATTACTTAGTAGAAATATGGTTTTTACAACAATTAGCCCGTGTACGTACTCGTCACCTCACGTACACGGTGCTCATATATCAATAATAGTACCAATCCTAAGGGGAGTTCTCCCACACAAGGTTAGGCAAGCCACTTACCTCGAACCAAGCTCAAATCAATCCGAAATAATGCTCTTTCCACAAAAATCTAACTCTGAATGGCTTAAATCTAGCCAAAATCAATTACATAACATAAATACATCTACAAGGAACTAATCTAGCTATTGAAATCAAAGCTAAAGTAAGAAATTGAAAATTCGCTCAAAAAAACCTCCCCCGACCCACGTCTCGGAATCGAGTAAACGTTACAAAATATGAACACCCATTCACTCATGAGTTCATCGTACCAAAATTGTTCAATTCCTATGTCTAAATCCCAATCAAAACTCAAAAATTTGGTTGGGGAACTTTTTCCCCATTTTTCCAACTTCCTCACTCAAATTCCTTAATTAAGTGAAGAAAACAATAATAGATTAATGAAATATAACCAAAATCGAGTAAGGAATCGTTACCCCAAAGCTCTCCCTGAAAATCCCTCAGAGAATCCCCAAGTTCCGAGCTTCCAAGTCCAAAAGTGGAGAAATGAATCAAACCCTCGATTTAGCCCCTTTTTCTACTAGTTAAACCGCACATGCGGTTACTTAACCGCTTCGGTGGTACCGCTTCTGTGGCTAGAGCTCCGCACCTGCGGAATTTCATTAAATCCCCACACTCTGCACCTGCGCACATAGAACCACATCCGCGGATGCGCTTCTGCGCTAACTCGTCCTCTTCTGTGGAACTTGACTTCCTCCCCAAAATTCGCTTCTCCGATCAGCCTTTCGCAGATGCGGTTCCGCTTCTGCGGTTCACACGTTGCATATGCGACCCCTTCCCCTCATAACCGAAAACACACATGCGACCTCATCCTTGCTTCTGCAAGGCCGCACATGTGGGCTTCCCACCGCAGGTGCAAAAACACTAGAACCAGTTGTAACGACCCGACCGGTTGTTTTGAGAGTTAGAGCCCCGGTCCCCTAATGATTTTTTTCCCCACATTTTTTTCCTGCTATTGGGACTTGCCGGAGTGATTGGGACACTTAGTCCCTAGATGTGAGTTTACGCCTTAGAATTTGGACCATAGTCGGAACTGTGTGCAGATGGATCCCGAATGGAATTCCGTCAACTCCGTTAGCTCTGTTGAGTGATTTTGGGGTTGGGAGCATGTCCGGAATGTGTCTTGGAGGTCTGTGGTAGATGTAGGCTTGAATTGTCAAAAGTTAGATTTTCGGCGATCTCGACCGATAGGGAAAATTTTGATATCGAGCTCGTAATGGAATTCCGAAAGTGGACGTAGGTTTGTAGTATCAATTGTGACATGTGTGTCAAATTTGAGATCATTCGGACTAGGTTTGAGGTGTTTCAACATCGTTTGTAGAATTTGGAAAAACGCTACGTTCTTAGGCTTGAATCCGTGTTTAATTCATGTTTTTGGTGTTGTTCGATGTGGTTTTAGGGCTCGACTAAGTTCGTATGGTGTTATAGGATTGGTTGGTTGGTTTGGTTGAGGTCCCGGGAGCCTCGGGTGTGATTCAGATGCTTAACAGAAGGAAATTTGGACTTAGGAAAAATCTGGTGCTGCTGGTTCTGGTGTTTCGCACCTGCTGAGGGGAGGCCGCAGGTGCGGACTCGCAATGGGAGATCGCAGATGCGAAAATGGACTTGTCAATCTGGGCTCACAGGTGCGGCTAGTTGTCCGCTGAAGCGGAACCGCAGATGCGGCGTAGGGGTCGCAGGTGCGGAGCCAGACTAATAAGTGGACTTCATACCTACGATGGATTTGTCCGCAGGTGCGGAAATCACTGGGAAGAAAAGGGGATTTCGAGGGTTTGAAATTCATAACACAAAATTCGATCTAGAGCTCGGCGGGAGACGATTTCTCGAGGGATTTTGAAGAAGAACTATTGGGTAACTAATTCTAACTCTATTTTGATCATAATACTTTAATCTATTGTTGTTTTCCTCACCTAATGAAGGAATTTGAGGGTAGAAGTTTGGAAATGGGGGAAAAGGTTCCCCAATTGAAAATCTGAGAATTTAATGGGAATTTGACGTCGGATTTAGATGATTTTTGTTCGAGTGAACTCCTGAGTGAATGGGTCTTCATAATTTGTGACTTTTACCCGATTCCGAGATGTGGGCCCGGTGAGACTTTTTGGGGCGATTTTCCTAATTTTGCGTTTTAGCTTCGAATTTATTAGTTAAATTAGTTACTTATAGTTATATTTATATTATGCAATTAATTTGAATAGATTCGGTCCATTTGGAATCAGATACTCGTGTCAAGAACGTGATATCGAGTTGATTTGAGCGGTTGAGGTAAGTGGCTTGCCTAACCTTCTGTTGGGGACCTTCCCCTTAGGATATTTGATATTAGTTGATGTGTGCGCGCCGTGTACGTGAGGTGACGAGTACGTACACGGGATATTATTGCAAAAACTCCCATTTTTCATTTTTAAATCATCAATTGTTTCTCTTATTAAATTGCACTAATATGTTTAATTGTTTAGATTAGATTAGAAAAACATGCTTACGTGTTTTAACTGCCCATTTGATATTCTATGTGCCATGCTTAGTTAAAACCCTATATGTCACGACCCCAAATCCGAACTGGTCGTGATGACGCCTATCGTGGAACTAGGCTAGCCACTATCACATAACTACACATTTCTTTTAATAAAATTTGTCAAAATCATTAATAATTTCTCATAATAAGTATAAAACTTTCTAAACCTTTAAACAACATAAATAATCTAACAGTCTAAACTATTTCCCAGAACTGGAGTCAACTGATCACGAGAATCTAAGAATAAGACTAATACTGCTAATGTCATAATACACAGTCTCAGAACAAATACTAAATACTAAATGAAGGAAGGGAAATGGAGAAGCTGTGGACGCTGGACAACTACCTCGAAATGCCGAATGCCGACGTCGAACGGACGCAAATGACTACTGCTCAGAACCAGTACCTGGATCTGCACACAAAGGTGCAAGAGTAATGATGAGTACGCCAACTCAGTAGTAATGAAAATAAATCAAGTCTGAAGATAAGAAACACACAACAACAAAACACCAAATCACATATAGCAAAATACCGAGTCTTAATAAAGTATACATTTAGTACATATGTTTGAAAACCAATTTTCGTAGAAATCCTTTGAACAAGTATATTTTCCAATGTTTCTCCGTAAAATTCCCAAAATATCAGTATAAAATGATGAAATGAATCATAATCAGAACTCAACAAAATATCATCATGAATCGCCCCTCGGGCCAAATCATCACTCATCAATAGTCACTCAACACCTCACAATCACTCAGTAACATTCACTCATCACCTTACAGTCACTCATGACTCCCAATCACTCATCATTCGGCACTCGCACTCAGTAGGTACCTGCGCTCACTGGGAGTGTACAGACTCCGAAGGGGCTCCTACAGCCCAAGCGCTATAAACAGCCAAATCATGGCATCAATCTCTCAGGCTCTCGGCCTCTCTCATATCATCAATATCCTCACAATATTGGTCCTCAGCCTCACACAGTCAGACACTCTCAACATGCCACTCGGGCCATAAATAAACGGGGTTCTCGACCCAAAATAGTATTTCATTTAAGGAAATAATAATATCAACAAATCTGAGTGTCAAACAATTTAGCAAGAAAGACTGAGTGTAAAATCATAATTATTACGTGAGGAATATTAGAAAATAGCCGCAAGGGGATAAAACAGATCGGCACTAGGCCCCAAACGTGGCTTACAACCCAAATATATCAAAACATAGTAATATTATTTAACATATGATTTAAAAGCAGTTTCGCAACTCAATAGTTGCCTCAAAAGGAACCAATTTCCAAATTTCCAATTCGTGCACGCGCCACACTCGTCATCCAGTGTGTGCGTCACTCCAAAAACGTGAAAGGATGCTAAGTTCGGGGTTTCATACCCTCAGGACAGGATTTAAAGACATTACTTACCTCAAACTAGCCCGAAAAGCTATTCCGTGACGCTCTTGCCCCTCGAATCAACTTCCAAGTTCTCCAAATCTATCAATATCAGATTTTTCACATCATAATAAGCTAGGGGAATGAAACCCAATCGAAAAATATCAACTTTATGCACAATTTCCGAAATTAGCAAAACCGGCCCCCGAGCCCACATCTCGAAACTTGACAAACTTTACACCAAAATGATCCTCATCATCTCACGAGTCTATACATATAAAAAATGCTGAAATCAGAGTCCAAATGACCCCTCAAATCACCCCTAGAAGGTCTCTTAAATTCAAGCCCTAGTTAACCCTTTTTCCACTGATTTTCCCCGATTAAACACTACTAATTTGGTCCTTAATCATGTATAATCGAGTTAATAAGTCCAAAAATCTTACCTCAATGAAGAACAATCATTGTCCTCTTCAAAACCCCTCCAAAAGCTCGGAACCCGCAAAAATAATGATGCAAAGAAGACTAAAAATCGCTAAGTCCTCTTTTTTTACTTTTTGCCCAAGCATTTCGCACCTGCGGCCCTTTTCCTCGCACCTGCGGTCCGCACCTGCGCTCAAGACCACCGCATCTGCGGAATTTCATTGAACGGGCCAAATCCTGTACCTGCAGCTCCTCTTCCGCACCTGCGACCTCGCAGGTGCGGTCCAGTGTACGAGTCTGCGACTTTCTCTTGGGCGGACCATATTCCGCATCTGCGGAGACTTTTCCCGCTCTTGTGACCCGCACCTGCGGTTCCCCATCCACAGGTGGGGTTACATCAGAAAATTCACACCAGCAGCTACTGCTGCATTTTTCAAGGCCATGAATTCCCGTTAACCATCCGAAATCAATCCCGAGCCCCTCGGGACCCCAACCAAACATACCAACACATCATAAATGATCATCCGGACTTAGTTGCACCCTCGGAACACCTAAGATAACACCAAAACACCAAAATCATATCAAATTGAAGCCTCTGAACTTTATAATTTCTAAATTCCACCAACGATGCCGAAACCATCCAAAACACCTCCGATTGACCTGAAATTTTGCAAACATATCCAAAATGACATTATGAATGTAATGACCCGACCGGTCGTTTTACGTTATCGGACCCCGTTCCCCTATATAAGTCTTCCCATAGCTGCTTCTTGTGATTTGTGACTTGCGAGGTCTGGTGGTTCAGGAATTGGAAGTGGTTTGAGCAGTATAGGAACACTTGGTTCCTTAAGGTTGGCCTATTTGGCCAAGTTTGACTTCGGTCAACATTTTGAGCAAATGACCTCGAAATCGAGTTCCGACAGTGTCAGTAGCTTTGTATGATGATTTCGGACTTGAGCGTATGTTCAGAATGGGTTTTTCGATAACTCGGGGGCGTTTCGGCGCCCGATATAGAAATAAGGATTTCCTTAAGTTTGAAATTTGGTTTGAAATGGGAATTTATGTTATCGAGGTCCGAATGTGATTCCGAGACCGGGAATAGTTCCTTTATGTCATTTATGACTTGTCTGCAAAATTTGATGTCATTCCGAGTTGTATAGGTTGGTCCGGCGCATCATTATAGAAATCAAGAACTTGAAGTTCTTAAAGTTACGCTTTTAGGGGTTTTGGGGTGTGATTTTGAGATTTAGCGTGGTTTTGGGCATTCCGAAAGCTCGAGCGAGTCCGTATTATGATTTAGGACTTGTTGGTATATTTGGACAGGGGCTCGGGTGGGCCCAGGTTCCTCCCGGGCACCAAACGGGGCTAAAAAACCAGCTGATGCAACTATCGGTGCACCTGATCTGGTGTGACCGCAGGTGTGGTTGCCCAGTCGCAGGTGCGGGACCGCTCCTACGGTCCCAAGCATCGCAGGTGTGACCCCAGGTGAGGTCCCCCTTTCTCGCAGGTGCGGACAAAGGTCCGCAGGAGCGGAACCGCAGGTGCAATAATCCCTCCGCAGGTGCGACCCCAGACCCTCTTGCCCAGTTCCGCAGGTGCGAGCCCCAGATCGCAGGAGCGAGATCGCAGGTGCGGTCCTCGAGCCGCAGGTGTGGAATCCCTGTAGGCCAGGCAGTACATAATCTTTAAGATACGGGATTTGTTCACCCCTTTTCATTTCATTCCTCCATTAGAGACTTGTGAGCTTGGGAAAAACACACCACGACCTAGCTACTGCAGAGGTAAGTTTATTCCTCCCTATTACTAGTTTAATACGTGAATTATTAATGTGATTAACTACTAGATCATTGAAAATCTAGATTTGGGTAGTAAATTTAGGGTTCTTGAGGAAATTGGTGAATTGCTCAATTATTGTTATGAATTCAAGTAAAAGTCGTATATTATGGATCCTTAGGCTTTGGGTGAGTGATTCCTTCGAGAATTTTCGGAATCCAAGCGTGCGGGCCCGGGGTTGAATTTTTGGAATTCTTCAAGAATGATGATTTTATTGAATAAATCGGATAATTTCCCCACGTTGAGCATGCATTGATATAATTGTACACCTTTTGGCTAGTTGCGAGTTCTCGGGTGTCGGTTCAGAGTTTCGGGCGCATTCGCGGTCCGAGGGGTAGTTTCGACGCGAGGTGAGTCTCCTTTCTAACCTTGTAATAGGGAATTGTCCCCCTAGGTGCTCTAAATGCTATGTGTACTTGTTTGGGGGCTACGTACGCGCCAAGTGACGAGAGTCCATACGTAGCGGCTATTATTGTTATGTCCGGGTAGTTAGGCCACAACATGTTCATTGTTCTTCCTTGTCCTGATATATATATGTTCTGTACTCCTGTTGTGCATAGCAATAATTCATCTAAAAGATTTCGCGATACTTGACTCGAAGTAATTGTAATTGTGTATCTATGGGATCGGGTCGTACGCCATGGCGGATTTGCGAGTGCTGGTACCTATATTGGATCGGGCCATACGCCACGACAGGTTTGAGAGTGATTATACCTATGTGGGATCGGGCCGTATGCCACGGTGGGTTTGAGAGTGATTATACCTATATGGGATCGGGCCGTACGCCACGGCGGGTTTGAGAGTGATTATACCTATGTGGGATCGGGCCATACGCCACGACGGGTTTGAGAGTGATTATATCTATATGGGATCGGGCCGTACGCCTTGGTGGAGTGTGAGATACTTGTATACATATATGGGATCGGGCCGTACGCCACGGCGGGTTTGGATGATAATTTATGGGAGCGGCCCGTACGCCACGGCGGGTTTGGATGATAATTTATGGGAGCGGCCCGTACGCCACGGCGGATCTAAGACTTGAAAGTGCATTGTTAGTTTCAATAGTTATTTGGATTTTTTCCCTGGATGCATATTTTGCTGCTTATTTTCTTTACGTGCCTACTATTCTTCCTTATATCCTGTTGTATATATATATTTATGATGTTATGAGACCATAGTGAGTGTCAAGTCGACTTCTTGTCACTATTTCTTCGAGATTAGACTGGATACTCACTGAGTACATATTTATTTATGTACTCATGCTGCACTTCTGTACTTAACTGTACAGGTACTGAGGTCGGTGCTTCTGGTTATTATACCGGAGATAGATCCTGAGCTAGTGGACTCGGCTTCACGGTGAGCTGCTTCTTCTGGCGGTTTCCAGCATTACCATGGAGTTTTCGTTTTGTGTTTTCCTGTCTATTTCATTCAGACAGTGGGATTGTATATATTATCTTTTGGTTATTCTGTTGGCATGCCCGTGACACTAGTTCCTGGCACACACGTAGTGGTTATATTGGGATTTTGGGTTGTACATATATATATGCTCATTTGTTGGCTCACGTTTCTTTATAATTATTTTATCTACCACTGAGTTATTATCTTTCGATATCATGATTTAACTTGTTAAACTCGGTAAACGGGTTAACAAATGAATCAAGTAAAAAGAAACACTTAGTGAAATTTATGTTGGCTTGCCTAACCCCGTTGTTGGGCGCCATCAGGACCCGGATTAGGATTCTGGGTCGTGAAAATGTGGTATTAGAGACCTAGGTTCATGTAAGTCTCACGAGTCATGGGTAGGCCCAGTAGAGTCTTGCGGATCGGTACAGAGACATCTGTACTTATCTTCAGGAGGCTATAGGGTGTTAGGAAACTCCCCTTTATTCATATTATATCGTGCAATCGATGATGTACTCAAACTTATTCTTCCATTCTCTCACAGATGGTGAGGACGCGTGCATCTGATGTTCCTGATCCGGGAGATGCCGCTGCCCCCGCCGCTCGAGGTCGTGGTAGAGGCAGGGGTAGAGCACGTGCTCGAGGTCCTGGTAGAGGCAGGGGTAGAGCACGTGCTCGAGGTAGGGGACGAGGGCGTCCCAGGGCTATACCAGTGGCACCACCAGAGGACCCTATCATTGAGGAGAAAGACGAGGTGCCTCCAGTAGCTCCTGCTCCAGTAGACTTTATGACGGCGCCAGGCTTCCAGGAGGTCATGGGCCGTATGATGAGATTCATGGAAACTATGTCCCAGGCTGGTTTAATTCCAGCGGACCCTGCTACTTCTCAGGCGGGAGGGGGAGTCCAGACCCCTACCGCTCAGGCCACAGGACATGCAGCAGCATCACGTCATACCCCGAGTACACCGCCCATGGGTGGGGTTCAGCCTGTAGTAGCAGCACTAGAACCCAGGCCAGCTACAGAGGGTGACCAGCATAAGAAGTTGGATAGATGGACCCGACTTCGCCCTCCAGTCTTCGGAGGTGAGCGGGGTGAGGATGCCTAGGATTTCATCAATAGGTGGAGGGACAGGCTGCACAACATGAGGATCTTGGAGTCTCATGGGGTGGATTTCACCACATTTCAGCTAGAGGGCAGAGCACGCAGGTGGTGGCAGTCTTATATTCTCAGCAGGCCCGCAGATTCTCCTCATGTCACCTGGGGTCAGTTCCCTCAGCTATTTCTAGACAGATACATTTCACCTTCTGAGAGGGAGGAGCTACGGGGTAAGTTTGAGCTACTAGAGCAGGGGCAGATGTCTGTGACTGATTATGAGGCTAGATTTTTTGAGTTATCCCGCCATGCCCTTATGATATTGCCTACTGATGCCGAGAGGGTGCGGCGGTTTGTGGTAGGCTTGCATCCAGGTATTAGGGCCTTTATGGCCTGAGAGGTGGAGATGGGTACCCCCTACCAGCTTGTAGTCGAGATAGCTTGACGGATCGAGGGATATTGGTTGAGGAGCAGGGAGCAGGGTCAGCAGGACAAGAGGTCCAGGTTCTCAGGAGAGTTCAGGGATGCTTCAGCTAGGAGCACGGGTCAGTTCGGGGGTGGTCAGCTCAGCAGGCTTCATATTCATCACCCCCACTACCCCCTCGAGGTGGTTCAGTGAGGCCTCAGTTCGGCGCCATGCCAGAGCGTTCCTATCGTCCTCCAGCAATCCAGAGTGCACCCATCGGTTATTCCTGTCATCAGAGATCCTTAGTTCCTATTTCAGTGCCTTACTAGAGGGTTCACACCACTCTCCAGCTATTCTGGGTTCTTCCTCTTTAGCGCAGCGGGTTGTAGTTCCAGGAGGTTATTTCGAGTGTGGGGAGCTTGTTCATACATGGAGGTATTGTCCCAGGTATCGGGGCAAGGCAGTGCAGCAGAGTTATCAGCCTAGGAGTTCAGCACCAGCAGTCCGGCCACCTTGAGGTAGAGGACAGGTCGGCAGGGATCGTCCTAGAGGGGGAGGCCAGTCAGGAGGAGGTCAGTTAGCTCCTGTTCACTCTGGTGGAGTTCAGCCTTCAGGTGCTCCAGCCAGGTTCTACGCTATTCCGGCCAGATCAGATACAGTGGCCTTAGACACCGTGATCACAAGTATTATCTCAGTATGTGGTAGAGAGGCTTCGGTATTATTTGACCCAGGATCCACCTATTCATATGTTTCATCACTATTTGCTGAATTTCTGGGTGTTCCTCGTGAGTCCTTGGGTTCTCCTATATATGTGTCCACTCTTGTGTGCGATTCTGTGGTGGTAGACCGAGTCTATCGGTCTTGTGTGATCACTTTCTACGGTTTCGAGACCAGAGCAGATCTTTTATTGCTTGATATGATTGATTTTGAGGTTATCCTAAGCATGGATTGGCTATCTCTTTATCATGCTGTGCTAGATTGCAATGCCAATATGGTTACTTTAGCCGTGTCTGAGTCGCCTAGGCTAGAGTGGAGAGGTTCTTCAGTTAGTGCACCCAGCCGAGTTATTTCCTTCATGAAGGCTCGGCATATGGTCGAGAAGGGTTGTTTGGCTTACCTTGCTTATGTGCGGGATTCCACCGCTGAGTCTCCGACTATTGATTCAGTGCCAGTTTTTCGAGAGTTTGCGGATGTATTTCCTTTAGACCTTCCAGGCATGCCTCCAGATCGTGACGTTGATTTTTGCATTGATTTAGCTCTAGATACTCAGCCTATTTCTATTCCCATGTACCGTATGGCTCCTAAGGAGTTGAAGGAGTTGAAGGACCAACTTGAGGAGTTGTTGGATAAGGGGTTCATCAGGCCGAGTGTATCACCATGGGGTGCTCCAGTTCTATTTGTAAAAAAGAAGGATGGGTCTATGCGGATGTGTATTGACTACTGCCAGTTGAATAAGGTCACCATCAAGAACAAGTATCCTCTGCCGCGCATTGATGATTAGTTTGACCAGTTGCAGGGTGCCCGCGTGTTTTCTAAGATTGATTTGAGATCGGGTTATCATCAGTTGAAGATTCGGGCTTCAGACGTCCCGAAGACTGCATTTCGTACTAGATATGGCCATTACGAGTTCCTGGTGATGTCCTTTGGCTTGACCCATGCCCCAGCAACATTCATGGATTTGATTAATAGGTTATTCAGGTCGTACATTGATTCCTTCGTCATTGTCTTCATTGATGACATCTTGATTTACTCGCGGAGCCTGGGTGAGCATGAGCAACATTTGAGAGTTGTGCTTCAGACCTTGCGAGAGCAGAAGCTATATGCTAAGTTCTCCAAGTGCGAGTTCTTGTTGGAGTCTGTGGCATTCCTGGGGCATGTGGTATCCGGAGAGGGTATCAAGGTTGATACACAGAAGATTGAGGCAGTTCGGAGTTGGGTGCGTCCTACTTCAACTACAGAGATCAGGAGCTTTCTAGGTCTAGCAGGCTATTATCGTCGATTCGTGGAGGGGTTCTCTTCTATCGCAGCTCCATTGACTAGATTGACTCAGAAGAATACCCCATTTCGGTGGTCCGACGAGTGTGAGGCGAGCTTTCAGAAGCTCAAGGCATCATTGACCTCAGCACCAATTTTGACATTGCCTTCTGATTCTGGGATGTATACTGTGTATTGCAACGCTTCATGCGTTGGTTTGGGTTGTGTGTTGATGCAGGATGGGAGAGTTATTGCTTATGCTTCGTGTCACGCCCCAAAACCGAGGGACACGACCGTCGCTCGACCGTGTAGCCCCAATCAAGCGGACCTGGGTTCCCTTTTCCATCCCACGTATTACCCCGTGATTCTAATGTACATTATTCAATGATAATTTAAACACATCCTTACAACCTGGAATTAAATTCTAGATTTCTACCATTACCCACATGTGGTACAGTACTTACAAAATATACGTAACATACATGTTTACTTTACGTGGTCTACAAGTTATACTGCCCAAAATACATATGTACATAACCCACATTTCCTGTCTACAGAGCCTCTAAGAGTACAAAGAAGTTATATAATACTTGCCGGTAACAAGGCTCCGGCTATACCCTACACAAATACCAAAATGAAAATCCGGAAGAAGAGGTGGCATGAACCACACAGGGCCCCGAGAGGAAAGGGGCTCACCAAAACAGCTGATGGGACGAAGAGGAGGTAGTATTGTTGGTGGGCTGGAGTACCTGATATAGGACCACCTATAATCATTACAAAAATGTAGCGCCCCCGGCAAAAAGCGACGTCATTACATTTGAATTGTACTGGTATGTATGAACAAACTTTACTCTAAGTAAACTCAACAATGCACATGCAAGAGACAGACAGAGAGTCACACAATCACTACACAAAGATATAGAAAGAAACAAAATGGAAGTTCCACAATTCTCACTTCATCACAATCACAATCACAATTCCACCCTTATCCCTTCTTAACATTCCACCCTTATTTCTTCTGTTGCGGCGCGCAACCCTATCCCACCTGACAATCACAATCATTTCTTATGTTTCTGTTGCGGCGTGCAACCCGATCCCACCGAACAATCACACCTCACCCTTATTACTTCTCGCATATCACCCTTATCCCTCCTGTTGCGGCGCGCAACCCGATCCCACCAGACAATCATATCTCATATCAACAATGACAGTTCACAATTCAATCACAGAAAATTTCAGCAATAGGAATATAGCTTTATTACAACCCACAATACGTATAAAAAAAATATCATGCCACAATAAACCTTACCAAAAAGTGAATCATATACGATATTTCCACCGCCGTTTAGTTCAATTACATCACACCATAACTCCTTTTCGTTACTTGTTACACAACCTTTAGCATATACATTCATACTCTTGGATTCATTAACCTACTAGCATCATTTCACATAGCATGGTAGTGTGGTGATCAACTAAAGACAGACAAGGAATACGTTTCACGCTTCAACACAATTTGAACAACTATTTGCACATATTCACACCAATACACGTACCATATGCTCGGACACAACAAGCGATTTTACAAAGATTAAAGTTAGCCATACATACCTGGAGTCGAGTTTCCCTTTTTAATTTCTATCACAATTCACTGGATCGTCGGGCACCGTCAATCTATTCCACAATGTGACCTATTTCACTTAGGATTAGGAACCTCGAATTCAATCAAGCATTTCATCAAACACTATGCGATCCCTTAGGTTACTAACCCCCTTTTTGTGCATAATTACCTAAGTTCGTTTCCCCTATTACTAGGTTACGGAGTTACATTCACATACATGCAAGGTTTCATCTTTCATTTTTCAAAACCAACCCATGAGTGCTTTATTCCCATCCAAAATCTGAGAAATTGGGAGAATTAGAGTGAAGGCTTACATTTTAGCGAAGAAGATGACTGGTTACTCGATAATATCCGGGCTTGAGTGATTTTGAAAAATCAATTTGAGTGATGTTTGAACCTTCTCTCTCAAGAACTCTCTTTTTCTTCTATCTATCTTGTTTAGAAATCCAGTTAAAATGAAAGGGGGTAGGGGTTAAATGAAGCTGGGGTCGGGTATAAAAGTTTGGAAAATTAAAAGCCCGTGTCAAATATGCGGTCAGGAATGCGATCGCATTCCTGACATGCGGTCCGCAGAGCTGACCGCAGAATGGCCCCAGGTGGGCCAGAATTCGGAAATAATCTACCCAGGTATGCGACCACTATGCGGTCCGCATAATCGTTATGCGATCGCATAGTGCGTCGCATAACACCCCTCCCCAAAAATCAAAGGCAATAATGCTACAGCTATGCGGTCCGCAGAACCGAAATGCGGTCATAGATTGGACCTCATAGTTGTCCTTCAGTTGGGCAGTGATCTGCCAGTGTATGCGACCACTATGCGGTCCGCATACACGTTATGCGATCGCATAGTGCGTCGCATAACACCCAATTTATGAAAAATTTAATTCTTTAACTCCCGGGGTACTTTTTGTTCAAATTAGGTCCGTTTTAGAAATTTCCACAGTAAAAACAACTCGGGGACTCGTTCGGGCATTATTTTAAGCAAGAAATTTTACGGGTCTTTACATCCTCCCCCCCTTAAAAATCATTCGTCCTCGAATGAGGATTTGAAAATCAATTAGTTTGAAAGCATGATATGAAATTTCCAGATTTGTTTTTTTTACAAACTCCGATTATGTCAGAAACTTTTTGCCAAAGTTTCCTTTGTAATTAGGCCTATCTACCTGTCAGAGAGCCCCCGAAACACATTTCCAAGCACTATTACACAGTTTTAACCATTCAATAGCTCACACACCAAGTTGTTACCTCAACAATTTACAAGTATTTGGTCACTTTATCAACTACACATAACTCATTCTCCTTACCTCACAATTGCACATGATTCAATCAGTGTGACATATTTGCACATAACTTTGGGCCATTTCAGTGCGCCCCATACAGTTCAATCACCTCAATAGATCATAGACAATTCAATTAACCATTACCAATCTACACTACCATTAATCACTTACTTAGCACATTTGTTTCACAAAACTTTTATTTGCTTTAAAGGGGTCACATATTTTTCAAGTAAGGACAACACAAACAATTGTGGTATACATAGAAAAGTTACAACAACAAGACATTTTAGGGGAAAACAAGATATGGTCCCTTCTTATGCAACATTAACCACAACTTACAATTGCCTAGGAATAGGAACACGCACGATTCACTACTAGACTCATTCAAACAAGTGGGGGTACTTTTCTTTCATTTCCTTCTCCGCTTCCCATGTAGCTTCTTCGACTTGCTGACTTCGCCACAACACTTTGACCGAAGCAATTTCCTTATTTCTCAATTTACGGACTTTCCTATCAAGAATAGCAACCGGAACCTCTTCATATGATAGCTCTTCATTTACCTCAATGGTTTTGACTGGCACGATGGTGGATGGATCTCCAATTACCTTCTTCAACATGGACACGTGGAACACCGGGTGTACTAATGATAACTCAGGGGGAATTCCAACCTATAAGTTACTTGCCCTATCCTTTGAGCAATCCGATACGACCCGATGTACCTGGGGCTCAATTTCCTTTTCTTCCCAAACTACATCACTCCCTTCATGGGAGACACCTTTAAGAACACCCAATCATCTACTTGGAATTCTAATTCTCTCCGGCGAACATCGGCGTAAGATTTCTGGAGACTCTGAGTAGTTTTCATCCTTTCCTGAATGACTCTAACTTTCTCCATAGCTTGGTGCACAAGATCTGGTCCTAACAGTTCTGCTTCACAGACCTCGAACCATCCGATCGGAGATCTACACCTCCTTCCGTACAATGCCTCAAACGGGGCCATTTGGATACTAGCATGGAAGCTGTTATTATAAGCAAACTCGACAAGAGGCAAATGATCATCCCAATTACCATTGAAGTCTAAAACACAAGCCCGTAGCATATCTTCAAGCATCTGAATAGTCCGCTCTGCCTGACCGTCAGTCTGTGGAAGGAAAGCCGTGCTGAAATTTACCTGAGTACCCAAACCTTGCTGAAATTTCCGCCAAAAATTAGCTGTGAACTGAGCCCCTCGATTTGAAATAATAGAAACTGGAGTGCCATGAATTCTAACTATCTCCTTGATGTACAATTGAGCATATTGTTCCGCTGTGTCGGTGGACTTGACTGGCAAAAAGTGAGCTGATTTCGTGAGTCGATCCACTATCACCCAAATCGAGTCGAACTTGCACTGAGTGCGAGGTAACCCTACCACGAAATCCATATTAATCATATACCACTTCCACATTGGTATTTCCACAATCTGGGTTAACCCACCGAGCCTCTGATGCTCGGCCTTCACCTGTTGACAATTTGAACATTTGGATACAAGGTCCGCCACATCCCTCTTCATACTGCTCCACCAATAAATTTCCCGGAGATCATGATACATTTTCATAGAACCTGGATGCACGGAATACCTGGAATTGTGTGCCTCCGCCATTACCCTTTCCCGAAGACCATCCCCATCGGGGACACACAACCTACCCTGACATCGCAATACACCATCATTGCTGCTGAGTGAAAATGCTGAATTCTGGCCATTCAATATTGCCTCCCTCAACTGCGCCAATGCTGGATCAATAAACTGCTTTTCCTTGACTTCTGCTACAAGTGACGATTCTGCCCCATTATGCACCACGACGTTCCCTTTGTCTGAGGTCGAGAGACTAACCTTCAGTTTGGCCAATTGGTAAACCTCCCGAGCCAAAGGCTTCTGATCCGCTTCCAAATGAGCCAAACTAC
>ML257623.1:459-11957 GCA_005239495.1 Nicotiana undulata
GTTATCGTTATTGTCAAGTCTAGCCTCGTCACTACTTCGGCCAAGGTTAGGCTCGGCACTTACTCAGTACATGGGGTCGGTT
The DNA here is from genome assembly GCA_005239495.1 of Nicotiana undulata. NCBI lineage: Eukaryota > Viridiplantae > Streptophyta > Magnoliopsida > Solanales > Solanaceae > Nicotiana > Nicotiana undulata. The sequence goes on from ML257623.1 coordinate 542, forward strand.
GTACTGATACTACACTGCACTTCTTTATGTCGTGCAGATCCCGCTCCCGGACCCCGTGGACCGCTCTGAGGGAGTCACCTTCAGTCCACCTTGAGCTTCAAGGTATACCACTGGCGTTCGTGGACCCTGGAGGCTCCTCTGCTATTGTGCCCTATTGTCCTACTTCTCTTTCAGTTCTAAAGACAATATTGTATTTCCTTTCAGACTTGTATTTAGTATTCTTATAGCTAGTCCGTGAGATTGTGATACCCCGGTTTTGGGATTTTGCGATATTGTTGTCTTTATCATTTCATTATGCGTTTTTAATTATATTTACTTTCTACTATAAAACTTTTGAAGTGACTCGGTATATTCCAGTAAAGGCTTGAAGGTTAATGACTTTAAATACTATTACGTTGTTTATAGATGTCAAATATTGTGTACATTGGCTTGTTTAGCGGGTTCAACGTTAGACGCAGTCACGGCCTGAAAGGTGGGATTTCGGGTCGTGACATGGGCCCGCATCCCGGAACTCAACAAACTTTATACCAAAATGTTCTTTATCACCTCACGAGTCTGTACATATACAGAACTCGAAAATCGGAGTTCGCGTGACCCCTCAAATCATCCCTAGAAGGTCTCATAATCTCAAGCCCTAAATCCACCTTTTTCTACTGATTATCATAAATTAAACACTAATATTTTGTTCCTTAATCACAAATAATCGAGTATTAGGGTCCAAAATCCTTACCTCAATGAAAAACAATGATTTTCTCTCTTCAAAATCACCTCAAATCTCTTTTCCCGTTCAAAAATGTTGTAAAAGGGTTTAATGGTCGCGGAGGGTTTATTTAAATATTGTTCACGCATTTTACTGTTCACTCGAGTACTGTTCACCCCAGTACTGTTCACCCGAGTACTGTTCATCCGAGTTACTGTTCACCTGGGTTACTATTCATCCGAGTTACTGTTCATGCTGCTGTGAAAAAATGCAGCAGCTTTTCTTCTAGTCTAAATTGATCCGTTAACCTTTCAAAATCCCCCCGAGGCCCTCGAAAATCTCAACAAATATACCAACACGTCCCATAACATCATTCGAACTTAGTCGAGCCTTCGAAACACCAAAAATAATCAAAACACCAAAATCACATCAAATTCAAGCCTATGAACTTTGAAATTCCTAAATTCCACCAACGACGTCGAAACTATCCAAAACAACCTCGATTGACCTGAAATTTTGCAGACATATCCAAAATGACATTACGAACCTGTTCCAACTTTCGGAATTCCATTCCGACCCCGATAGCTTATTTTCAACTGTCGACCGGAAATCGCCAAAAACTAACTTTCGCCAATTCAAGCCTAATTCTACACCGGACATCACAAAAATATTCCGGACACACTCCTAGGTCCCAAATCACCTAACGAAGCTATCCGAGCCATAAAATCTGCATTCCGATGTCATTTACGAATAAGTTAACTCTTGGTCGGATTAATGAGTCACATTTAACGCCACCCGAGCACTCATATCATAAGCTAAAACTCAATGTTTACAGCACGAAAATGGCTGAACATGAACATAAAATATACAAGAATTATCAAATAAGCCTAACAGGCATGACTCCCTTTTAATATTATCGCACAAATTAAACTTCACGAAAGGAGAATTTAAAATCATAAATATCTTACCACAAGGACCTTGTCCTTACATAACCTCCATTGCGGCTTGCAGCCCGGTATAAATATTTCACATTGTGCTAACTGAAATTTTCAATTTCCTTTCTTTCTTCTTCTCAATAAATTTTGTAAACATTTTCATAAATATTGGAATCAATTATTCTGAAACACATTAAACTAACTCTAGTGAATAATAAACATTACTTTTAGACTTGTAGTCCTCAATGGTGTACAAAATAAAATTGCAGACACAGTCTCACATCTTCAAATATCCCAATAGGGATAAACATATAAGTGGGTCACAAACTTACGAAGCTCGCCCATAAACGGAGCATAATAGGAGGACTCACCTCAATATTCAGATCTGAATCCAACTAAGGGGAAATATTCTTTTTATAGCAAATCAGGATCGTACCTGTAACGACATCATCTATTGCATCGGCCTCAGCCAAATCATAGAGATTATATCAACGGATCGGATCTCCACCTCTTAGGCGCCCACTACCCGCCTGTCCTCCACCTCTAGCGTACTTAGCACGTGGAGTATTAACTGGAGTAAAGTTTGTAGCTTGAGTGTTCTGATGACATACACCCCTTCCAAGTCAGGGACAATCTCTCATGATATGTCTAGTATCACCACACTCATAACAACCCCTCTGAGGTCGCGGCTGCTTGTACTGAGTCTGGGCCGGATAACTGGAATAACCACTGTAAGAATCTCGTGTCGGTTGTGCACTATAAACTGGAGCACCCCGAGTAATATGATGTGCGAACTGAACTGACCAACTGCTCGAGCCTCCGCTATAATAGGTCTTAGCTGAAGAGTAAAATCCACTAAACCCTCCAAATCTTCGAGATCTTTTGGCCTCCTTAGACTCTTTTTTTTTTGCGATCTCCGCTACTTGTTGAAATGGAGTATCAGTTTGCAATTCTCAAGTCATGAATAGTTTAATATCATAATCGAGTCCCTCAATGAATCTGCGGACCCGCTCTTTGGCGGTAGGAACCAAAAATAGGTGCACGATGAGCTAACTCATAGATACGACATACTGCATATACCATGCCACCTTATGATAAATATGATTACTTCATAATCCATTCCGAGCCACAAGCAACTACGTACTCAACTAGACAAGAACTTTCCATTTGTTCCCATCTACAAGGAAATCACTAGACATCGCATGCTCCTCACGCCAATCCGACCTACTACAAAGTTGTCCTATTTATCCAAGATCCTTCTAAATTACCTTCGAATTGATACTTCTCCTTGCCATAATATCGCAATTCTCAACCTAGACTCACCACACGATATTTTAGCACAAATCACACCGCCCTAAGGCTCATAAGCCGCTGAATGTTCTCTTAAGCACCCCAAAAAGTATCACAAGTCAAACACTTACTCTAAGAAAACTTTCTATGAATTTAAGCTATTTGTCCGCTTTCTTGATGCCCAAATATAGAATCCCTAAGGATGTAGAAATGCCCCAAGTCTTGACACCCTCCAATGTGAATCTCAATGTCTAGTTGAATACACGTCCTGAAGATCCCCAATTGCTACACGTAAACCTTGAGTCCATTAGAGACATTTTTTAGAGTCGTTTACTCTGCTCAAATCCCAGTTAAAATGACCAAGCGGACCGAACGACATGCGCCCCCAATTAGTACACCAACACCCAAGGATGCAATACACATTTCTAAGCAACCAAGCAAATTACTACCCCGCACACACTACACCATTTACAAATACAACTCAATCATTCAATAAAACACATTTACTTGTAAAGTATATTACAACATGTATTCAAAGGTTTCCATTACTCGAGTCATTCTCAAACACCATCTCTGCAGGTCATAACTGATTCAACAGTATGCCTCGAACTGAAACCAATGCAACGCATAATCGTACAACCATTTTATCACTAGCAGACTCCCCACTTGTCTCAAAGCCAAAGATCAAGACAAACAATAACTCACAATGCACGTGCGCTATCACTGGCACAATACCGCAGTAAGATTCTACTAAATCCTTCATAAGCTCATATAACACAAACCATCTGATATCTCGAATCGTCTGCAAATCTCGTATTCATCATTGTAATGGTCATGCCAACTTCCACAAGCGATCTAAACTCAAATTGCAACATATATCATCTACTTGAAAAGGAGAACTTGCTATAAAACAACATAAGGATCACATAACCCCAGGACACTCCGCAGGAGATAACCCCGCCTGCTTAACGTCAAACTGATATTTCTCTACACCCTTCCGACAATCATAGCTATTACGCAATCACTTTACCCTCCTGCATCAAAACACAACTAATGCCTACCTTCGAGGCATCACAATACGCGGTATAAGAATCGGAAGCTGATGGTAGAACTAACACTAGAGATGTGGTTAAAGCAAATCACGAGCTTCTAAAATCTCTCTCCACACTCGTCTGACCACCTGAATACCCTCACTGGACACCACGTGCCCCAAGAATGCTACTAAACTGAGCTAAAATTCACATTTGGAGAACTTGCATAAAGTTTCTCCTCCCTAAATCTCTGTAACACCATCCTCAAATGCTGATTATGCTCCTCCTGGCTACGTGAGTACGCCAGGAGGCCATTAATGAATACCATGATGAAGCAGTACAAATACGGCTGGGATACACTGTTAATCTAATATATGAACTCACAACACAACAGAAAGATCCGCTTCACTCCACAACTAAACAACATAAGAGGTCTTCCAATACACTCACAACTCGAAGCCATATGCCGAGACAAAAATCAAACACTCAATAGCTCTTGCCACATTTCCAGCCAATCCCTTTTGTCTCAATCAAACAATTTGAACACATCTCACCATCGAAATCATAAGTTGTCGATGCACAGCTGATACCGAGCGCTCACGTGCGCATTCGAATACATGAAAGGGATTCAAGAGTTATGTTTTTGGCTAAATAAATGGATTCGCACGACAAGAATTCAAGAATGTGAGATTTTTCCTAAGGGTTCTGCAGCCTCTCGAAGATAAGTACAGATGTCTCCGTACCGATCCGCAAGACTCTACTAAACCTGCTTATGACCATTGAGTCCTATATAACCTAGAACTCTGATACCAATTTATCATGACCCCAAATCCTAACAGGTCGTGATAGAGCCTATCGTGGAACTAGGCTAGCTAACCATCACATAACTACACATTTATTTAAATAAATTTACTCAATATCATTAAATACCAGCATATGAAGTATAAAAATTCCTCTAAGTCTATAAGCAACCATAATATAAACTAACAGTCTAAACAAATCCCCCCAGGACTGGAGTCAACCGATCATGAGCATCTAAGAATAAAATTAAACCAACTTATCATGACCCCAAATCCTAACAGGTCCTGATAGAGCCTATCGTGGAACTAGGCTAGCTAACCATCACATAACTACACATTTATTTAAATAAATTTACTCAATATCATTAAATACCAGCATATGAAGTATAAAAATTCCTCTAAGTCTATAAGCAACCATAATATAAACTAACAGTCTAAACAAATCCCCCCAGAACTGGAGTCAACCGATCACGAGCATCTAAAAATAAAAGTAAATCTGCTAATGTCATAAACAATGTCTAGGAATAAAATACTAATACTAATAAAGGAAGGGAAATGGAGAAGCTGCGGATGCTAGACAGCTACCTCGAAATCCCAAAGCTGACGATAACGAACTCGAATGGCTACTGCTCCGAACCAGTACCTGGATCTGCACACAGAAGTGCAGGGAGTAATGATGAGTACGCCAACTCAGTAGTAATGAATATAAATCACAGTCTGAAGAATAAGAAACACACAGCAACAAATACACCAATCCACAAAATAGTAAAACACCGAGTCTCCATAAAGTATACATTTAATACATAAGTTTGAAAATCAATTTCAGTAAAAATCCTTTGAACAAGTATATTTTCCCAAATGTTTCTCAGTAAAAACTCCCAAAATATCAGTTTGAAAGATGAAACGAATCATAATCAAAACTCAGTAAAATATCATTATAAAACCGCCCCTTGGGCCAATTCATCTCACATAATCAATCTCTCAGCACCTCACCATCTCTTAGTAGCAGTCACTCAGCACCTCACAGTCACTCAGCATCAGCCCCTCGGGCAACCTCACTGTCACTCATGCCTCCTAATCACTCATCACTCGGCACTCTCACTCGGTTGGTACCCGCGCTCACTGGGGGTGTGTACAGACTCCGGAGGGCTCCTACATCCCAAGCACTATAAACAAGCCAAATCATGGCATCAATCACTCTCAGGCACTCGGACTCTCTCATATCATAACATCCTCAAAATATTGGCCCTCGGCCTCACTTAGTCAGACACTCTCAACATGCCACTCGGGCCATAAACAAACAGGGTTCTCGACCCAAAACAGTATTTCATTTCAAGAAATAGTAATATCATCAAATAAGAGTGTCAACAATTTCACAAGAAAGACTGAGTGTAAAATCATAGTTTCAAAGTGAGGAATATCAGTAAAATAGCCCTCAAGGGTTTAAAACAAATCGGCAATAGGCCCCAGACGTGGCTTACAGCCCAATTATAACAAAACATAGTAATACTAATAACCATATGCTTTAAAAGCGGTTTCACAACTCAATAGCTGCCTAAAAAGGAACATGTTTTCAAATTTCCAATTCGTGCACGCCCCACACTCGTCATCCGGTGTGTGCGTCACTCCAAAACCGTGAAAGGATGCAAAGTCAGGGGTTTCATACCCTCAGGACAGGATTTAAAGACATTACTTACCTCGAACTAGTCCGAAAAGCTACTCTGCAACACGCTTGCCTCTCGAATCAACTTCTTAGTGCTCCAAACCTACCAAGTTCAGATTTTTATCATCATATTATGCTAAAGGAATGAATTCCATTTGAAAAATATCGATTTTAAGCACAAAATCCGAAATCAGTAAAAATCTGACCCCCGGTCCCGCGTCTCGTAACTCGACAAAATTTATACCAAAATGTTCTTCATCATATCACGAGTCCGTACATATAAAGAACTCGAAAACCGGAGTTCGTTTGACCCCTCAAATCATCCCTAGAAGGTCTCATAATCTCAAGCCCTAACTCCACCTTTTTCTACTGATTTTCATGAATTAAACACTGATATTTTATTCCTTAATCGCAAATAATTGAGTTTTAGGGTCCATAATCCTCACCTCAATGAAGAACAATGATTTTCTCTCTTCAAAATCGCCTCAACCCTCTTTTCCCGTTCAAAAATGGTGTAAAGGGGTTTAATGGTCGCGAAGGGTTTATTTAAATACTGTTCACCCAAGTACTGGTCACCCGAGTACTGTTCACCCGAGTACTGTTCATCTGTGTTAGTGTTCACCCGAGTTACTGTTCACCCGGGTTACTGTTCATCCGAGTTCTTTTTCAGGCTGCTGTGAAAAAATGCAGCAGCTTTTCTTCTAGTCTAAATTGATCCGTTAACCTTTCGAAATCCACCTGAGGCCCTCGAAAATCTAAACAAATATACCAACACGTCCCATAACATCATTCGAACTTAGTCGAGCCTTCGAAACACCAAAACCAACATCAAAACACCAAAATCACATCAAATTCAAGCCTATGAACTTTGAAATTCCTAAATTCCACCAACGACGCTGAAGCTATCCAAAACAACTCCGATTGACCTGAAGTTTTGCAGACATATCCAAAATGACATTACGAACCTGTTTCAATTGTCGGAATTCCATTCCAACCCCGATAGCCTATTTTCCACTGCCGATCGGAAATTGCCAAAAACTAACTTTCGCCAATTCAAGCCTAATTCTACACCGAATGTCACAAAAATATTCCGGACACACTCCTAAGTCCCAAATTACCCAACAAAGCTATCCAAACCATAAAATCCGCCTTCCGAGGTCGTTTACTAATAAGTCAACTCTCAGTTGACTTTTCTAACTCTAAAGCTACTTTTAGAGAATAAGTGTCTTAATTTCTTCTATAATCATTCCAAGCCTGAGCTAACCAACACTAATAAATCATGGAAAGTATAACCAACCTATGACAAGGCATTAACAGTAAATATAATACAGATTCTACGTAATAACCGACCGGGTCGTTACAGTCACACTCAAAACGAATTGTAGTCCTTAGTCATATAATACTCATACAAAGCTACCTTTCCATTCACTAAACCATCAATGAGGCCACTTGGGATACTATTAGATGTAAGAGACCAAACGAACATGCTCACACAACTGAATTGCCGAGCCAAAGATGCGGTCGTTACCTAGCCATAAGCCATTTAGATTGGCCTCCGCTTATAACACAGGGAAAAGCATCCCACACCAAATCTTCAACATCTTCGCAAGTTGTTGTTTCCCTTCTATTATCGATTACTCAACATCACATATGAATGAATAGAAATGAATTGATGATATAGGCTTCAAGTTGAAACAATGTCGCTCGATAATAAATCAAGAAAGGGAATTTCCTACAACCATGTAGCCTCCCTCAGATAGATATTGATGTGTCTGTATCTATCCAGAAGACTCTACTAGTCTTGCTCGTGACTTGTGAGACCATAAGAACCTCGAACTATGATCCAAAATTGACAAGACTCAAAATCCCACCAAAGGCCATGTTGCAACCTTAACAACAATTATAAAGGCCAATTATTACATTTAACAAAGTCGTGATATGAGCAAGAGTTGAATAAGTTCCCAAATATTATCATAAACATAAAAGTATGAGACAGGGTCTAGACTTAATAACAAGTGTCTCAAAAACTCCCAAAACCCGTGTCACACCATCAAGAGCATCTATCAAGAGCCAACTATCTCAAATAAATAATAAAAAATATCCGGAGAGAAATAAATTGACATTGATAGATATGTAGGAAGGAGGATTCCATGTGCTGCGGATCAGATCAAGTAGAGCAGTTCACCACCGAAGTCTCCACATATGCTCGCACATAGCTGGATGATACCAGTAGTAATATGTATGTGTAGTGTGAGTACAAATCACAGTTCTCAGTAAATAACAAGTCTATCCTCGAAGAAGTAGTAACGAGGGGTCAATACTGACACTTACTAATAGTCCAATAAACAAGTGAAAGTATAAATATGATATGGAATGAAACATAATATCATCACTAGGTACAAGTAGGTAAATATAAGGTAAATATGGAATGCGTGCATATTTTTTAGACAAAACAGATTGAATATGACATCAATTTCTTCAATTATATGCAAACATGAGGTGAATTAATAAAGAGTCATATAAAAGCTACTACATTGTTCTAAAATATAAATACATGATCAAATCCTACTTTTGATACCTTACCACAATCATTGTGCCTGGAACAGTGACATGTCCAAACTGAGCACCAATCTGAGTTATCGTAGAGGGATGGTTCCATATCCAATTGTTATTGTGGCGTGAAACCAAATCTAATCATAATACCGTTGACGTGTGCAACCCAATCCAATTATATAAAATTGCACGGATATCTCACATGCCATAACAACTCAATCTGCTCACATAACCCAATGTGCAAAGTCCTCAACTTTCCAAAATATCCAACCCTCCAATTGATACATATATATATGAAATAATGCAATTAACAAGCAACATGCATAACAATAATGCGGACTAAATCTCATATAGATAAAAGATGGATACGGATAATCACGTAATTCAATTCACATAACAATTCAATAAACAAATTAAACATTCATGAGTCTAGTCATGATATTTAACATGAGTAATATAAGCCATGTATCAACTAAATAATCAATCAAATAAAACACGTGAATGAATACGTCCAATAAGACCGTCTCAACCAAAAATTCTAACTAAGGGATCGTGATGGCGCTTAACAACACTTGCTAGACAAGACAACACTTAGCAACAATAAGCAAAGCAAGTTTAGTAGTTAACCACTTTATAATAAACATAAAGAGTCAAATATCATAAATACATAATCAGGACTTCATCAAGAACTAGCCTCACACACACACACACACACATATATATATATATATATATATATATATATATATATATCAACAAAGACTTCAAAAAGTAGTAAACATGAGAATAATCTAAAGGTCACACAATCCGACATAGCATAGTAGAGTAAGACAAGAAACAAGTAAAGGTAATAAAGCAAGTTAAGGCATGAAGTAAGGCATCTCTCTAATAACATGTAAGGGCATATAACAAGTAAATACATACAATAAACAAAGTCATGAAGAAAGTGGAAACATGTGACAAATAAAGGCATATAACAAGTGAAGGAATATATATACCAGTTAGAAGCATGCACCAAGTAAGAGCACATAACAAAGAAAAACATGAAATAAGTAAAGATATGGTAGAATTAAAGGAATGAAATAAACTAATACACCCCGCTTGCATAAACTCATGACAATACATATACACTTGTTACCTTGCATATACGTCATTTCTACACACATATCACGTAGAAAATTGTAACGACCTGGCCGGTCATTTTTGGGAGTTAGCGCCCCGATCCCCTGATAACTGTTCCTCCCTTGTCTTATTAGGTTAATTGAATGATTCGGAACGTTGAGTGATGAAAATTGGAGTGTTTTTGGACATATAGTCCTTTAAGGTGAGCTTTGACCTTAGAAATTGGGCCGGAGCGGGAGATGTATGAAGACGAATCCGGAATGGAAATCCGTCGACTCCGTCAACTCCGTTGAGTGATTTCGGGGTTGGGAGCGTGTTCGGAATGTGTTTTGAGGCCAGACGTAGATTTAGGCTTGAATTGGCGAAAGTTAGATTTTCGGCGATTTCGGCCGATAGGTGAGATTTTGATATCGGACTCGGAATGGAATTCCCAAAGTGACAGCAGGTCCGGAATGTCATTTATGACCTGTGTGCAAAATTTGAGGTCATTCGGACGGGTTTAGACGTGGTTCGGCGTCGGAAGTGAATTCTTAAAAATTTCTAAGTTCCTAGGCTTGAATCTATGTATTTTTGGATATTTTGATGTTAGGGGACGTGTTTTTAAGACTCGACTAAGTTGGAATGAGGTATTGGGGTCAGTTGGAGGTTTTGGTTGAGGTCCCGGGGGCCTCGGAGTCTATTCGGATGTTTAACGGGAAGTTTGGAAAATTTCAAAGTGCTGAACCAGACCTGTATCTGGTGTTCCGCACCTGCGATGGAATTTCCGCAGGTGTGAGCACGCAGGCGTGGGACTTGTGCCGCAGGTGCGAAGGGTGAGGAGTTTTCCCAGGGTCCGTAGGTGCGAAGTAATTCCCGCAGGAGCAGAGCCGCACCAGCGACAAGAGACCCGCAGGCGCGACCCCTGTCCAGGCTAAGTGGATCCCACACCTGCGATTGGGTTTCCGCAGGTGCGGAGCCGCACCAGTGACCAGCCAGCCGCAAGTGCGATCCCAGGGGTTTAAATGAAATCCCGCACCTGCGATGATATTTCCGCAGGTGCGGTTAAAGGGGTCGCAGGTGCGGAAATCCCTGTTCATATTCTAAAATTCGAGGGCTTTGTTATTTCACCAATTTTAAGTTGTGGGAGCTCGGGAGGGGCGATCTTTGAGAGGATTTTCACGTGGGTAATCGAGGTAAGTGATTTCTAACCATCATAGGTTAATTTCCATGATTCTAGTCTTAAATTCTACCCTTAATTGGAGATTTTTGAGTTGAAATTTGGAAAAATTAGAAGAAACTTCCTAGAACGAATTTTGGGGTTTTGATTGGGTATTTGACCTCCG
>ML257624.1:0-49260 GCA_005239495.1 Nicotiana undulata
ACGCCACGTTACGTATTTTACGTAAGAGAAGAGAGAAAAATAACACGTGGGGTTTCACAACACAGGCTATTTTTGCTAAAAACTCCACTTTTCCTTTCATGACATAAATCATTTTATCCCTATTTCATTGTTTCATGTACTAACTGTGTAGTTTAGTTTAGGAATAAGCATGTCTACCTAGTTTACTTGAGTTTTCCTCTAATTGTTACTATATTGCACCATGTTTAGGTAGTTTTATCCGTATTTGCTTGTGATTGTCATGACCCAAAATCCCACCTTCGGGCCGTGATGGCGCCTAACGTTGAACCCGCTAGACAAGCCAACGTTTGAACCAAATAAACTCATTAACAACTAATATAACCAAGATAACTGAGACATCGATGGTCAACAATATGAAAGTTAACTAAATTCAAAATAATATAGCAACTTCGTAATAAAACCCATATACATATCCCAGAGCTGGTGTCACATACTCACGAACTGTCTATGAGATTACTGAATACAATGGTCTGAAAATAAGTACATACGACTGTCTCTGAAACTATAAAATAAGACAGAACTGAAAGAGAAGGGTAGTAGGTGACGCCAAGGTCCACGAACGTCTGCGGGTCTACCTCGAGGTATGCTGAGTGAACTGGTGGAATGCTCCCTCCGTCAATGCCCACCGGGTCCGGCTGCGAAATCTGCACAACATAAAGAAGTGCAGGTGTAGCATCAGTACAACCGACCCCATGTACTGAGTAAGTGCCTAGCCTAACCTCGGCGAAGTGGTGACGAGGCTAGGACCGATAACGATATACATACCTGTGCAATTCTATATAATAACAGGAAATATCGACGGAAATAAAAAGTATAAACAGATACGGGGAGAAACATGTTGGGGATATGAGGGAAATAAATACTGGCATAGTAGGACAGGGTAACAACTGAAATGTAACAGTAAAAGCAGGAATTTAACGTCTCAGAACAGACAATGAATAACACAAGTCACGGCATGTCCCCTCGTGCATCACCTCACAAATCACTCGGCACGGAATGTCCCCTTGTGCATCAAACAGTAACACATCGGCACGGCGTTTCCCCTCGTGCGATAAACAATAAACAATCATCACGGCATGTCCCCTCGTGTGATAAATAATGAACAATAAGCACGGCATGTCCCCTCGTGTGATAAATAAAAAACAATCAACACAGCATGTCCCCTCGTGTGATAAATAATAAACAATCAGCACTGCATGTCCCCTCGTGCGATAAATAATAATCAATCAACACGGCATGTCCCCTCGTGTGATAAATAATAAACAATCAGCAATATAATGCGAAAACTAACAATAAGAAATCTCAAGTGTACAGAAATACTCAACCAAATTCTATCGTCCCGGCATGGGATTCAGCTATAACCAAACTCGCTTAGAAATACAATTTCAACAGTAAAAGCCTCGACTGAACAATTAATCAATAATTTCCCATGTCATGAAACAACATCAATGTGTCACTCCTAAATCACTAATTATTCATAGGACGGAGAATATTAAGAACACGGTACAATTCATCACAATTGACTCACGGGCATGCTTGACCGCAACATATAGGCGCTCGTCACCTCGCCTATACGTTGGACATGAATTACACATAGCAAACAAGACTCTACACCTATTCCCTCAAGCGAAGGTTAAGCCAAACACTTACCTCGGCTCCAAAGTGCAAGTCAAGCCTCAATCACATCCTTTCCTCTCGAATCCAACTCCGAATGGAAAATATCTAGACACAATTGAGTTATTAACATCAATAGTTACTCAATAAACCAATTCCAAAGCCTAATTATACATTTTCTATTATTCTTCCAAAAATACTAAAATTCGACTCCGGGCCCGCACGCTTGAATCCCGAAAATTCTCGAAGGAATCACTCACCCATAGCCTAAGGATCATAAATATGAAGTTTCTACTTGAACTCGTAGCATTAAACGGACAATACGCAAATTTTCTCAAAAACCCTAAATTTACTACCCAATTCTTGATTTTCCATTAATTTAGTAGGTAATTCCATTAACTATCCATGCATGAAACTAGTATTAGGAAGGAATTAACTTACCTTAATAGTAGCTAGGTTGTGGTGTGTTCTTCCCAAGCTCACAAGTATCTAATGGAGTTTTATGAAGAAATCCCAAGTTTTCTGCATTTAAAAACAGTCTGGCTTACAGGGATTCCGCACATGCGGCTCGAGGACCGCACCTGCGGTCTCGCTCCTGCGAGCAGGGGCTCGCACCTGCGGAACTGGGCAAGAGAGGCCGGGGTCGCACCTGCGGAGGGATTACCGCACCTGCGGTTCCGCCCCTGCGGACCTTTGTCGCACCTACGAGAAAGGGGGACCTCACCTGGGGTCGCACCTGCGATGCTTGGGACTGCAGGAGGGTCCCGTACCTGCGACTGGGCAACCGCACCTGTGGTCACACCAGAAACAGGTGCACCAGCAGCTATTTTAGCTGGTTTTTAGCCCTGTTTGGTGTCGGGGAGGCACCTGGGCCCACCCGAGCCCCCGACCAAATATACCAACAAGTCCTAAATCATAATACGGACTCACTCGAGCCTTTGGAACACCCAAAACAACGCTAAATCTCAAAATCACATCCCAAAACCCCTAAAATCCTAACTTAAGAAACTTCAAGTTCTTGATTCTATAACAATGCGCCGGAACGACCTATACAACTCAGAATGACATCAAATTTTGCAGACAAGTCATAAATGACATAACGGGACTATTCCCGGTCTCGGAATCACCTTCGGACCTCGATAACATAAAAATCACGCTCCAAACCAAATCTCAAATTTAAGGAAATCCTTATAACTTCATTAACCCTCAATTTCCCATTTTTTAACCGAAACACGTCAAATCAAGTCTGTTCCTCACCAAATTTCACAGATAACTCAAATAACACATATTGAACCTGTTCCGGGCTCCAGTACCATATTACGGGCCCAATAACACAGGTTTCACATCGAGGTTCATTTTCATAAGCCTTTATTATTTTCAGAAAATAATGTTTTTTAAAAATTCATTTCTCGGACTTGAGACCTCAGAATTTGATTCCGGGCATACGCCCAAGTCCCATATTTCCCTACGGACCCTCTGGGACCGTTAAATCATAGGTCCGGGTCCGTTTACCAAAAATATTGACCAAAGTCAACTTTATTCAATTAATTATCATAATTTATATTCTATATCAAGTTTCCACATGAAGGCATCCGGGGCTACGCACATCGAGGTGAGATTAATGGAGGCTTTCGGGACCTTGGAACACAGTCATAATCAAATTTACATAGGATTACCTTTTGGGTCATCACAATCTCCACCTCTAAAACAAACGTTCGTCCTCGAACGGACATAGAAAGGTACCTGAATCAGGGAAAAGATGGGGATATCGGCTCCGCATATCGGACGCGGACTCCCAGGTCGCTGCCTCAACAGGCTGACCTCTCCACTGAACACGACCGAAGGATAACTCTTCGATCTCAACTGACGAACCTGCTGAGCCAATATGTCTACCGGCTCCTCCTCGTAAGACAAACCCTTGTCGAACTGGACACCGCTAAAATCAAGTACATGAGATGGATCCGCAATATACCTCCGAAGCATAGACATATGATACACCGGGTGTACGACTGATAAGCTCGGCGGCAAGGCAAGTCTGTAGGCCACCTCTCCTACCTTATCCAATATCTCAAATGGACCAATGTACCTAGGGCTCAGCTTGCCCTTCTTCCCGAACCTCATCACGCCCTTCATAGGCGACACTCGAAGAAATACCCGGTCTCCTATCATGAATGCCAAATCTCGATTCCGCATAACTCTTCTGCCTGGACTGAGCTGTACGAAGTCTATCCTGAATAATCTTCACCTTGTCCAAGGCATCCTGGACTAACTCAGAACCAAACAATCTGGCCTCTCCTGGCTCAAATCATCCAACTGGAGACCGACACCGTCTACCATACAACGCCTCATACGGATCCATCTGAATGCTCGACTGGTAGCTGTTGTTGTAGGCAAATTCAGCTAAAGTCAAGAATGTTTCCCATGAACCACCAAAATCAATAACACAAGCCCGCAACATATCCTCCAAAATCTGAATAGTACGCTCGGACTGTCCATCCGTATGAGAATGGAATGTTGTACTCAAATCAATCTGCGTACCCAACTTTCATTGAAATACTCTCCAGAAATGGGAGGTAAACTGAGTACCTCTGTCTGATATAATGGACAAGGGAACACCATGCAATCGAATAACCTCCCTCATATATATCCTTGCCAACTTCTCTGATGAATATGAAACTGATACCGGAATGAAGTGCGCTGACTTGGTCAGCCTATCCACCACAACCTAAACCGCATCAAACATCCTCCGAGTCCGTGGGAGTCCAACTACAAAGTCCATGGTGACACGCTCCCACTTCCACTCAGGAAGCTGAATCTGCTGCATCAAACCACTGGGTCTCTAGTGCTCGTACTTAACCTGCTGACAGTAAGCAGCGAGCTACATAAGCTACAATATCCTTCTTCATCCTCCGCCACCAATAATGCTGTCGCAAGTCCTGGTACATCTTTGCAGCGCCCGGATGGATATACCGGGAGCTATGGGCCTCCTGTAGAATCAACTCATGAATACCATCAACATCAGGTACACAAATACGACCCTGCATCCGCAGAACTCCCTCATCATCAACCGTAACCTGCTTGGAACCTCCATGCCGGACTATATCTCTAAGAGCACATAAATGACGATCATCAAACTGCCTGGCCCAAATACGGTCATACAATGAAGAACGGGCCACGGTATGGGCCAACACACTGCCAGTCTCAGAAACCTCCAACTTCACAAATCGGTTGGCTAAGTCCTGAACATCCAACGCAAGAGGTCGCTCTCCGACTGATAAATAAGCAAGACTACCCATACTGACTGACTTCCGGCTCAAAGGATTGGCCACCACATTGGCCTTCCCCGGGTGATAAAGAATAGTAATATCATAATCCTTCAGTAACTCTAACCACCTTCTCTGCCTCATGTTCAACTCCTTTTGCCTAAATAGATACTGTAAACTCTTATGATCCGTAAACATCTCACAAGGCACAACATACAAGTAATGCCTCCAAATCTTCAATGCATGAACAATAGCTGCAAGCTCCAGATCATGAACGTGACAGTTCTTCTCATGAATCTTCAACTGACGAGAAGCTTAGGCTATAAATTTTCCATCCTGCATCAACACTGCACCAAGCCCAACCCGTGACGCATCACAATACACGGTATACGGTCCTGAACCTGTGGGCAAAACTAACACTGGTGTCTTGGTCAAGGCCGTCTTGATCTTATGAAATCTCTCCTCACACTCATCCGACCACCTGAACTAGGCACACTTCTGGGTCAACATGTTCATCGGGGCTGCGATAGATGAAAAACCCTCCACAAATCGGTGATAATAACCTGTTAAGACCAAGAAACTCCGAGTATCTGTAGCTGAAGTGGACCTAGGCCAATCTCTGACTGCCGAAATCTTCTTGTGTTCCACTTGAATACCCTCTGACGAAACCACATGGCCTAGAAATGCAACTTAACTCAACCAAAACTCGCACTTGGAGAATTTGGCATACAACTGACTATCCCTCAGAGTCTGGAGGACGACTCTAAGGTGTTTCTCACGCTCCTCTCGACTGCGAGAGTATATCAATATATCGTCAATGAAAACAATAACGAATGAGTCCAAATAAGGCCTGAACACTCGGTTCGTCAACTCCATAAAAGCAACGGGGGAATTTGTCAACCCCAATGACATCACCAAAAACTCATAATGCCCATAACGAGTGCGAGAGGCTGTCTTAGGAACATATGAAGCCCCAATCCTCAACTGATGGTAACCAGATCTCAATTCTATCTTGGAAAACACTGTAGCACCCTAAAGCTGGTCAAATAGATCATCAATCCTCGGCAGAGGATACTTATTCTTGATAGTAACCTTATTCAGCTGCCGGTAGTCAATACACATCCTCATTGAGCCATCTTTCTTCTTGACAAACAACACTGGGGCACCCCAAGGAGAAACACTAGGCCTAATGAAGCCTTTATCCAACAAATCCTGCAACTGCTCCTTCAATTCCTTCAACTCTGGCGGGGCCATACGATACGGCGGAATAGAAATGGGCTGAGTGCCCTGAGCCACCTCGATACAAAAGTCAGTATCCCTTTCGGGTGGCATACCCGGCAGGTCAGCAGGGAAAACCTCTGGGAACTCACGAACCACAGGCACAGACTCCATAGAAGGAACCTCAGCACTAGAATCACAAACATAGGCCAAATAGGCCAAACAACCCTTCTCAACCATACGTCGAGCCTTCATATAAGAAATAACTCTTCTAGAAGAATGACGAGGAGTCCCTCTCCAATCCAAACAAGGTACTCCTGGTAATGGTAAGGTCACTGTCTTGGCATGACAGTCCAGAATAGCATGATAGGGAGATAGCCAATCCATCCCCAATATAACATCAAAGTCCACCATATCCAGAAGCAAAAGATCAACTTGAGTCTCCATACCACCAATAACTACTAGGCAAGCACGGTAGACTCGATCTACCACAATAGAATCACCCACCGGGGTAGACACATATACAGGAGCACTCAGGGAATCACGGGATGTGCTCAAATAAGGGGCAAAATATGAAGACACATAAGAGAAAGTAGAACCCGGATCGAATAATACTGAAGCATCTCGACTGCAAACTGATACCGTACCCGTGATAACTGCGTCAGAGGCCTCAGCCTCAAGCCTGGCCGGAATAGCATAGCATCGGGTTGGAGCCCCTCCAACCTGCACATCTCTGGGTCTACCTGCTACGGGCTGACCCCTAACTCTCATGACCTGCCCTCCACCTCTATGAGTCTGACCTCCACCTCTAGCACCACGACCACCCCTAGCTGGCTGAGGGGGCGAGGGTGCACCTGATGCGGGAACCATGGCACGGGAACCCTGATACTGAGAACCACCAAAACCTCGGGGGAAAAACCTAGAAATATGCCCCATACCACCGCAAGTGTAGCAAGTATTCGGCTGCTGAGAATACTAACCCTGGAACTGTCCCTGACGACCAGAATGACCACCCCGAAGACTCTGAATCGGAGGTGCACTGATGGGAGCTGATGATGCACTGCGGGATGCCTGGAGTGATGACTGATAAGGCCTAGGGGGATGACCTCTGCCAAAGGAATCTCTGCCTCCAGACGAGGCACTACTGAAATGGCCGAAATGACGAGGTCTCTTGTCAGACCCCTGACCACCACCCTGGGATAATACCATCTCAATACGTCTGGCCACATCAGCTGCATTTTGGAAGGAGATATCAGTACCCGTCTCCCTGGCCATCTGAAGTCTGATAGGCTAAGCTAGGCCCTTAATAAATCTTCGAACCCTCTCCCGATCCGTGGGAAGTATCATAAGTGCATGCTTGGCTAGAGTGATGAACTTGGTCTTGTACAGAGTGAAAGACATAGATACCTGCTGGAGGCGCTCAAAATGCCTCCAAAGATCCTCTCGCTAAGTAATGGGAAGAAACTTCCCCAAGAATAGCTCGGAGAACTGATCCCAAGTCAATGGTGCAGACCCAGCTGGTCTGGTCAGGCAATAGTCTCTCCACCAAGTCTTAGCGGAACCCGAAAGACGAAATGCAGCAAAGTCAACTCCAATGGACTCCACAACGCCCATGTTCCGAAGAACCTCATAACAGCTGTCTAAATAATCTTGGGGATCCTCTGATGGTGCACTAGTAAAAGTAGCAGTGAATAACTTGGTGAACCGATCTAGTCTCCATAGAGTATCCGCTGACATAGTTGCACCCTCGGCCGCCGGTGCCATAATACCCGGCTGAGCTACTCCGGCTGTCTGAGGTGCTGGAGTCTGAAACTGAGTGGCAACCTGCTCTGGGGTATGAATAATAGGAGTTTGGGTCCCTCCCCCAGCCTGAGAACAGCTGGTGCAGTAGGAAGAAGACCGGCCTGAGCCACACTCACCATAAGTCCCACTAAGCGGACTAGAGCGTCCTGAAGCACTAGGGTGGCAATGAACCCCTCCGGGACCTGAGCTGGTCCAACTGGAACTGTCGGAGTAGGGACCTCACCGGCAAAGTCTAACTGTGGGTCCTCTACTGGGGCTGCTGCTCTGGGCTGAACCCTGCCCCTGCCTCGGCCTCGGCCCCTCGTAGGAGCTAATATAGGAGGATCAGGCTGCTGATCGGTCGATGAGGAAGCACGCGTCCTCGCCATCTACGAGAGAGTATAATAGAGACTCAATTAGTGTTTAGAATTCAAATGGCACGACAGAGAATGAAAGATATGAAGTTATTCCTAACTTTGCAGCCTCTGGGGATAAGTACAGACGTCTCCGTACCGATCCCTTAGACTCTACCAAGTTTGTCTGTGAGTTGTGAGACCTAAGAAACCTAGGGCTCTGATACCAACTTGTCATGACCCAAAATCCCACCTTCGGGCCGTGATGGCGCCTAACGTTGAACCCGCTAGACAAGCCAACGTTTGAACCAAATAAACTCATTAACAACTAATATAACCAAGATAGCTGAGACATCGATGGTCAACAATATGAAGGTTAACTAAATTCAAAATAATATAGCAACTTCGTAATAAAACCCATATACATATCCCAGAACTGGTGTCACATACTCACGAACTGTCTATGAGATTACTGAATACAATGGTCTGAAAATAAGTACATACGACTGTCTCTGAAACTATAAAATAAGACAGAACTGAAAGAGAAGGGTAGTAGGTGACGCCAAGGCCCACGAACCTGCGGGTCTACCTCGAGGTCTGCTGAGTGAACTGGTGGAATGATCCCTCCGTCAGTGCCCACCGGGTCCGACTGCGAAGTCTGCACAACATAAAGAAGTGCAGGTGTAGCATCAGCACAACCGACCCCATGTACTGAGTAAGTTCCGAGCCTAACCTCGGCGAAGTAGTGACAAGGCTAGGATCGACAACGATATACATACCTGTGCAATTCTATATAATAACAGGAAATATCGACGGAAATAAACAGTATAAGAAAATACGTGGAGAAACATGTTGGGGATAAGACGGCAATAAATATTGGCAAAGTAGGACAGGGTAACAACTGAAATGTAACAGTAAAAGTAGGATTTAACGTCTGAGAATAGATAATGAATAACACAAGGCACGACATGTCCCCTCGAGCATCACCTCACAAATCACTCGGCACGGAATGTCCCCTCGTGCATCAAACAGTAACACATCGGCACGACATGTTCCCTCATGCGATAAACAATAAACAATCATCACGACATGTCCCCCCGTGTGATAAATAATGAAAAATCAGCATGGCATGTCCCCTCGTGCGACAAATAATAAACAATCAACACGGCATGTCCCCTCGTGTGATAAATAATAAACAATCAGCAATATAATGCGAAAAACTAACAATAAGAAATCTCAAGTGTACAGAAATACTCAACCAAATTATATCGTCCCGGCATGGGATTCAACTATAACCAAACTCGCTTAGAAATACAATTTCAACAGTAAAAGCCTCGACTGAACAATTAATCAATAATTTCCCACGTCATGAAACAACATCAATGTATCACCCTAAATCACCAATTATTCATAGTACGATGAATATCAAGAACACGGTACAATTCATCACAATTGACTCACGGGTATGCTTGACCGCAACATATAGGTACTCGTCACCTTGCCTATACGTTGGACATGAATTACACATAGCAAACAAGACTCTACACCTATTCCCTCAAGCGAAGGTTAAGCCAAACACTTACCTCGGCTCCAAAGTGCAAGTCAAGCCTCAATCACAGCCTTTCCTCTCGAATCCAACTCCGTATCGATAATATGTAGACACAATTGAGTTATTAACATCAATAGTTACTCAATAAACCAATTCCAAAGCCTAATTATACATTTTCTATTATTCTTCCAAAAATACTAAAATTTGACCCCGGGCCCGCACGCTCGAATCCCGAAAATTCTCGAAGGAATCACTCACCCATAGCCTAAGGATCATACATATGAAGTTTCCACTTGAATTCATAGCATTAAACGGACAATACGCAAATTTTCTCAAAAACCCTAAATTTACTACCCAATTCTTGATTTTCCATTAATTTTGTAGGTAATCATATTAACTATCCATGTATGAAACTAGTATTAGGAAGGAATTAACTTACCTTAACAGTAGCTAGGTCGTGGTGTGTTCTTCCCAAGCTCACAAGTCTCTAATGGAGTTTTTGGTATGAAGGGAATGAAGAAATCCCGAGTTTTTTGCATTTAAAAACAGTCTGGCCTACAGGGATTTCGCACCTGCGGCTCGGCTACGAGCAGGGGCTCGCACCTGTGGAACTGAGCAAGAGGGGCTGGGGTAGCACCTGCGGAGGGATTACTGCACCTGCGGACCTTTGTCCGCACCTGCGAGAAAGGGGGACCTCACCTGGGGTCGCATCTGTAATGCTTGGGACCGCAGGAGCGGTCTCGCACCTGCGACTGGGCAACCTCACCTGCGGTCACACGAGAAACAGGTGCACCAGCAGCTATTTTAGTTGGGTTTTAGCCCCGTTTGGTGTCCGGGAGGCACCTGGGCCCACGCGAGCCCCCGTCCAAATATACCAACAAGTCCTAAATCATAATACGGACTCGCTCGAGCCTTTGGAACACCCAAAACAACGCTAAATCTCAAAATCACATTCCAAAACCCCTAAAATCCTAACTTAAGAAACTTCAAGTTCTTGATTCTATAACAATGCGCCGGACCGACCTATACAACTCAGAATGACATCAAATTTTGCAAAAAAAGTCATAAATAACATAACGGGACTATTCCTAGTCTCGGAATCACCTTCGGACCTCGATAACATAAAAATCACGCTCCAAACCATATCTCAAATTTAAGGAAATCCTTATAACTTCATTAACCCTCAATTTTCCATTTTTGATCTGAAACACGTCAAATCAAGTCCGTTCCTCACCAAATATTACAGATAACTCAAATAACACATATTGAACCTGTTCTGGGCTCTGGTACCATATTACGGGCCCGGCAACACAGGTTTCACGTCGAGGTTCATTTTCATAAGCCTTTATTATTTTCAAAAAACAATTTTCTTTAAAAATTTATTTCTCGGACTTGGGACCTCGGAATTCAATTCCGGGCATACACCCAAGTCCCATATTTCCCTACGGACCCTCCGGGACCGTCAAATCACGAGTCTGGGTCCGTTTACCTAAACTGTTGACCAAAGTCAACTTTATTCAATTAATTATCATAATTTCTATTCTTTATCAAGTTTCCACATGAAGGCTTCCGGGCCACGCGCCCGAGATGCGCACGCACATTGAGGAGAGATTAAAGGAGGCTTTCGGGGCCTCGAAACACAGTCATAATCAAATTTACATAGGATGACCTTTTGGGTCATCACAGTGATTCTTCTTGAAGTGTTTAAATAAACTGTATCCGATATTCATTTGCATTGCATATTCAAATTGGGACTACACACGAGATTCTGGGAGCTTTCCCCTGTACTGCATTGCATATTTAAATTGGGATTACGGAAGAGATTCCGGGAGCTTCCTCCCTATACTGCATCGCATATTTAAATTGAGACTACGAACGAGATTCTGGGGGCTTTCCCCCTGTACTGCATGGCATATTTATTACTGTGAGATACGTTGTGCGGAGCCGAGGGCTCCCTGTTGCTTTTTTATTTTAGTTTATAGTTTCTATTGTATTGTCTTAGCTTATTATCTCTCTCTGTTCAATTATAAACTGTTTTTACTATAAACATCCAGTAGAGCCTTAACCTGAACTCGTCACTACTTGACTGGGGTTAGGCTTGGCACTTATGGGGTACCAATTTGTGTGTACCCACGCCCTTTCTTACACATGTTTTTCTTGTGCAGATCCAGGTACCAGCACCCAGTTTCGTGGCTAGGAGTCAGTTAGCAGCTTGAGGAGACCGCGAGGTAATTTTGCCGTGTCTGTAGAATCCCACGAGTCCCCTTCTACTCTAGTATAGGGATAGAGGACTTCTGTATTTTCTACTATTTCATTTTATAGAGCTATATTTGGTACAAAGCTTGTGACTAATGTGAAAATCCGGGTCTTGGGAGAGATATAGTTGAATATGTCGAGTGGCTATGTTCTGTCGTTTGTGTCCTTCATTTTTTGCTTTTTATTTATTTTATTACAAATGTTTTTCCGTAAATTAGGGTTACCTAGTCGTAGGGACTAGGTGCCGTCACGATACCTTTCGAAGAGTTAATCGGGCCGTGAAAAGTTGGTATCAGAGCGTCTAGGTTCATAGGAGTCACAAGTGACAATCTGATTTATTAGAGTCTCGCGGATCGGTGCGGGGACGTCCGTATCTATCTTCGAGAGGCTATGTAACTGTTAACAACAATCATAGTCTTTGGAATTCCTTGTCGTGCTAGTTAGTGTCATCAAAATTCTAAAACTCTATTCTACTCTTGCTCACAGATGGTGAGGATCCGTATCGGACGTATTGACGACCAGGCACCCGAGCCCCCCAGCCAAAGCCACCAGAGGCAGGGGTCGGGGTAGAGGACGAGCACGCGGTGTAGCCCGAGAATCGGCGAGAGTAGACACATAGGAGCCCCCAGCAGCTACAGTTGGAGGGGAACAGGAGGTCCCTACTATTACTCCAGCCCTCCATGAGACTTTGGCTCAGTTCATGAGTGATTTCAGTACTCTGACTCAGGCGGGACTACTCCCGATAGCTCCAGCTACATCTCAGGCCGGGGGATGGACACAGACTCCCGCAGCCCGTACTCTTGAGCAGCGAGTCCATATTGGGCAGGTTCCAGAGTTTATTCCTAGGCCCCCAGCGGCTCCAGCTCAGCATGACACCAGGTTAACTGTTTTTTAGGCAGAGCAGCTCAGACTTGAGAGGTACAAGAAGTACCACCCACCTTTTTTCTACGGACTGGATTCAGATGATGCTCTTGGTTTTCTTGAGGAGTGTCATCGCATTCTCCACACTATTGGCATTGTGGAGACGAGTGGGGTTCCTTTCACCGCTTTCCAGCTGAAGGGAACGACTTATCAGTGGTGGCGTGCCTATGAGTTGAGTAGTCCGGAGGAGGCAGCTTCACTTACTTGGGCTCAGTTCTCGGAGATGTTTTTGCTTGAGTTTGTCCCTCAGATCCTCAGGGATTCTTGGCGTGCAGAGTTTGAGCAGTTATGCCAGGGAACCATGACTGTGTCGGAGTATGCAGTCCATTTCAGTGACTTGGCCCGTCATGCACCGGCCTTGGTTGCCACTATCAGAGAGAGAGTTCGACGCCTCATCAAAGGACTTCACCCCAGTATTCGGACCAGTATGGCTAGGGAATTGGAGACAGATATCACTTACTAGCAGGCCGTGAGTATTGCCTAGAGGATAGAGAGTATGTTATCCCGGGATAAAGATGAGAGGGAGGCCAAGAGGTCTCGAGAGACTAGTCAATTTTTAGGAGTTCATGCACCTGGAGCACGCTATGCTAGGGGTTTTGTGAGTCTCCTTGTTCATTCAGCTCTTCCAGCAGCTAGTGGTATCCCATCTCCTCATAGACCTCAGGAGCCTTATTATGCACCACCAGTATCTTATGTGCCTCCTGCTCGAGGTGCTATCACCGACCAGCCTAGCACGCCAGTACACGGTCAGCATCAGCCGCCACGTCCTCCGAGGGGTTGTTTCGAGTGTGGTCACCCGCGTTATGTGATCAGAGATTGCCCCAGATCTAGGAGGGGTGCACCATCTCGGACTTATCAGCCCCCACGTGCTCCACCGGGTCCTCCAGCTATTATCCTAGCCCCAGCTACTGCCCCACATCCTCATTTGTTGATACCCAATTTTTTCTCAAATTATTTTTAAATTTTCATATATGCCTTGAAAATTACTTTTCATGATAACTGGTATTTTTCCCATAATTTTACATATTTTATTAATTTCTTTTCCAATTTATTCAGTATTTTTATTCAATAATTATACATAAATGTATTATAACTAAATTCAAAATATTTCCCCAACTCAATATGTTATTTTAATCCTATTAGGATTTAATTATTTCTCAAATTAACCAATTTGGCATTATTTGGCTATAAATTACAGTAATTTTGCAATTATGGCCTAATTGTACACTTTATGCTATTTTAATTTAATAATTAGTCATTTTTATATTTGATAGTAGCTAATTACCTTAATTTTCACTTAGTTAGCATTAATTTCATTTTACATAATTATTGGCCATTTTATTAATTATTTATATATTCTTATGAGTATTTAACTAATAGCCACTTTTAAAATTTCAATTATAGCCTAAATTGAACCCAATACCACAACCAATCTGATTTAATTAATCCAATTAACCCAGCCCAAAACCTAAATCTCTACCCGGCCCAACCCCACGACCAATCTGAGTTGTTGATCAATTTAAATCAACGGCTCAGATTAGTGTTACCATAATTAACCTAGGACTAACCCCCCTGACCCCTCATTCTCACTCGGTCACTCATCTATCTACTCTCTCTCTAACTCTCCAGCTCTCTAGAGACTTCCAGTCTCCTCTTCGCCTCCGATGAGGTCCTTCGTCTTCTCCGGCTGCCTCTTCACCGGAGACCATGGAGCCTTCACCATCCTCAGGCCTCCTATGGCTCCTTTACACCGGTAATGCTTTCCCTAAGGATCTCAAGGGATGAGGACCAGTCTACTAACACCTTTGTCTTGTTCTCGCCTGTCTCTGGCCTTCATGGCTAGACTCCAGTAAGGTTTTCACTACTTTCCGGCTAGATCCGTTGATTTCTACACTAACTCTCTTTCTGGGTTCTCGCTTTGAAACCCTAACTTCTAAACCTCTGATTCTCTTAGATACATAATAGATCTATACGTATTATGAGGTTTTTCCTATGTTCCTTTAAATATTCTCCTATTTTCTTGAACGATTCTTCGTTTTTCGAAAAAAGAACCAAGGTTGTTGAAACCCCTTTTAAACGATTTTCTTTCTAATTTTTTTGGTATTATCTTGTGGTTCTCATTATGTTTGAACGTTTATTTGAGGTTTTCCCCTTGTTGTCTGATTTTGTTTAAACCCTAGATCTTTAGTCGTAATCTTGGGTTCCTGAGTTCATTTTTTGATAGTATGTTTACTTGTTCTATTATGTTTACTGTGTTCTCGTGAATACCCTATGATTCCATGACTTTTACCCTATGTTTTCTTGCTATCATTCATGATTATTATGTGTTCCTACTATATCTTTTTTCATCAATGTCTCTGAATCTTCACTTCTCTTGCCTGTATTGTCACGACCCAAAATCCATAAGGTCGTGATGGCGCCGGACACTACTGTCAGGCAAACCAATCATTAATTAGTTTGAAATAAATCTCTGTCTCAATATTTTAAAAATCGTTATCTTTCACTTTAATACATAATAACTAGATGAAATCCATTTAAGTAAAAACAACAAAACAACAATCTATTTCTCACTTTAATAAAATACATCCCAGAACCCGGTGTCACAAGTGCATGAGAAATTTCTAAGACTTTTTACAAAATGCTACAAAGCTTGTCTGAAATACAAGTTGGACAAGGACTTTAGAATAAAATAAATACAATACATAGAGGAAGACTCTGTCGTCTGCGGATCGCCTCCGGATGATGCAACTCGCCTAAGTCTCCAAACCAGCCTCATCGCTATGAAAGTACATGTGCAACAAAATGCACAGCAAGTGTAGCATGAGTACAAAAACAACGTGTACTCAGTAAGTATCCCACCTAACCTCAGAGAGGTAGTGACGAGAGGTCGACTTGACACTCACTAGGGTCCAACAATGTAATTTAACAATATATGACAACAGCAAAAGGCACACGAGGGTAATAAAATCAGCAAACTTTAAAAGTAACTGCAATTCAATAAACACTGGAAGTAAATACATAATTTCTACTTCAGTTTTCCCCCGAATATCTGTTAAGTCATTATCCATGAAATCATTTAACAATTTACGTCCTTAAGATAATTTAACAATTCAAGTCACAAGTGGTATATCATATGTACATATATGCGTCGGAAATGCCGAGGGTCGTTCGGCCCGAACCAACAATAAAAGTAAATTGTGCGCTGCCGAGGGTTGAACGGCCCGAACCATAAGTGCATCTTTGCCATAAAATAATCATATATATGCACTGCCAAGGGTCGAACGGCCCGAACCATAAGTGCATCTTTGCCATAAAAAAATCATATCTATGCATTGCCGAGGGTCGAACGGCCTGAACCATAAGTGCATCTTTCAATCCGCCGTGGCGTACGGCCCGCTCCCATGAGAGTGGGGGAAATAACACTCCGCTCGCGGAATGTAAATTGCGAAGCGGTCACATGCACATACAACATTTTCTTAAATTACTTTCAATAAACAATTCCTTTAAATTACTAATTTATGTGGTCTCAGGGAAAACCAAAGTTTCATAAATCATAAATTCATAAAGCATATAATCCATCCCTAGAAAGAACGCAAGGCATGATGTGGGTCCTAGACTACCCCGAACATGGCATAACAGTAGCTACACACGGACTCCCGTCACCTCGTGCGTACGTAGCCCCCCCAAACAATAGCATATATTTATTTAGTTCACCTATGGGGACAATTCTCCCTCACAAAGTTAGAAAGGAGACTTACCTCATGTCGAACCTACTTTCCGGGCCAAGAATGCGCCCAAAACTCCAAACTCGTCTTCCAATGACTCGAAACTAGCCACAAGTTACTTAATTATATCAATAAATGCTAAATGAATCAATTCTAATGCATGGGAGTGGGTTTTCTAAAGTCTTTCCCCAAAAGTCAAAAATCGAACCCGGGCCCGCTCGGTCCAAACCCGAAATTTGGACCAAAACCCAATTACACATTCACCCCCGAGCCTGGATATATAAATGGTTTTGGAATCCGACCTCAATTTGAGGTCTAAATCCCCAAATTTCAATATTCTTAGATTTTATGAGAAACTCCCAATTCCACCATGAAAACCCTAGATTCTAGGATGAAATCTTGTAAAAAGAAGTTAAGGAGTGAAGAAAATGAGTTAGAAATCAGTTACCAACGTTTTGGAAAAGAAAGAGTGTTTGGAAAATCGCCTCTTATGTCTTTGGGGTCTTGAAAAATGAAAAATAACTTAAAATACCACTTATTTATACTCCTCTCAGGCCCCCCACCGCGGTCAGCGAAAAAGGGACCGCGGCCACTCTAGCAAAGTCAAGAAAAACCGAAGAAAACCAAGAAAAATGACTGCAATGACATACTTTAGTATTTTGGCCATAACTTTCTCTACAGATGTCCAAATGACAATGTCTTTACCTTTCTGGAAACTAGACACGAAGGGATACAACTTTTGTTTTTAAATCATCTAAGAATTCTTTGTAGATAAAACGATATAGGCGTCCGAAATTGGACAAGTGGCCCAGCTTCTCCACTGCGGACCGCGAAAGCACGACCGCGGCCGCGAAGCCGCCCACCGCGGCCAGCACAAAAACGACCGCGGACCGCGGTGGTGGGTTCAGAGATTTGACCCCTTTGACCTGCAACAACTATATTTTAGCCTAAAGACATCCTGGGACCTACCCGGAACTCACCCGATCCCTCGTAACTTCAAATCGAACGTTCCAACAAGTCCCAAATCATCCCACGGACTTGCTCGAGCCGGTGTTTTCCAAGATAGACTTGAGATCTGGTTACCATCAGCTGAGTATTAGGGCGTCTGATGTCCCTAAGATAGCCTTTTGCACTCGTTATGGACATTATGAGTTCTTGGTGATGTCATTTGGGTTGACAAATGCCCCCGCAGCTTTTATGGAGTTGATGAACCGTGTGTTCAGGCCATATTTGGACTCATTTGTGATTGTATTTATTGATGATATCTTGATTTACTCCAACAGCCGAGAGGAGCATGAGCAGCACCTTGGAGTCGTCCTCTAGACTCTGAGGGATAGGCAGTTGTATGCCAAACTTTATAAGTGTGAGTTCTGGTTGAGTTCAGTGGCATTTCTGGGCCATGTTGTGTCGGTAGAGGGTATTCAGGTGGATCCCAAGAAGATTTCAGCATTCAGAGATTGGCATAGACCCATTTCAGCTACAGAGATTCGGAGCTTCTTGGCCTTAGCAGGTTATTATCGCCGATTTGTGGAGGGCTTTTCATCTATAGCAGCCCCGATGACCAGGTTGACCCAAAAGGGTGCCCAGTTCAGGTGGTCTGGTGAGTGTGATGCGAGCTTTCAGAAGCTCAAGACAGCCTTGACCACGGCACCGGTGCTAGTTTTGCCCATAGGTTCATGGCCCTATACCGTGTATTGTGATGCTTCATGGGTTGGACTTGGTGTAGTGTTGATGCAGGAGGGCAAGGTTATAGCTTATGCTTCACGTCAGTCAGTTGAAGGTTCATGAGAAGAACTATCTCGTCCATGATTTGGAGTTAGCAACTATTTTTCATGCGTTGAAGATCTGGAGGCATTACTTGTATGGTGTGCCATGTGAGGTGTTCACGGATCACAAGAGTTTACAATATCTATTCAATCAAAAGGAGTTGAACCTGAGGCAGAGAAGGTGGTTAGAGTTGTTAAAGGACTATGATATTACAATTCTTTATCATCCAGGGAAGGCCAATGTAGTGGTCGATGCTTTGAGCCAGAAGCCAGCCAGTATGGGTAGTCTTGCTTATTTATCAGTCGGAGAGCAACCTCTTGCTTTGGATGTTCAAACCCTGGTAAACCGATTTGTGAGATTGGAGGTTTCTGATACTGGCGGTGTTTTGGCCCATACCGTTGACCGTTCTTCATTGTATGACCGTATTCGGGCCAGGCAGTATGATGATCGTCATTTATGTGTTCTTAGAGATACAGTCCGGCACAGAGGTGCCAAGAAGGTTACGATTGATGAAGAGGGAGTTCTGCGGATGCAGGGCCGTATTTGTGTACCTGATGTTGATGGTATTCGTGAGTTGATACTACAGAAAGCCCATAGTTCCCGGTATTCCATTCATCCGGGCGCCGCAAAGATGTACCAAGACTTACGGCAGCATTATTGGTGGCGAAGGATGAAGAAGGACATTGTAGCTTATGTAGCTCGGTGCTTGAACTGTCAGCAGGTTAAGTACGGGCACCAGAGACCCGATGGTTTGATGCAATAGATTCAACTTCCCGGGTGGAAGTGGGAGCGTATCACCATGGATTTTGTAGTTGAACTCCCACGGACTCAGAGAATGTTTGATGCAGTATGGGTCATTGTGGATAGGCTGACCAAGTCAGCCCACTTCATTCCGGTATCAGTTTTGTATTCAGCGAAGAAGTTGTCAAGGATCTATATGAGAGAGATCGTTAGATTGCATGGAGTGCCCATATCCATTATATCTGACCGAGGTACTCAATTTACCTCCCATTTCTGGAGAGTATTTCAGCGAGAGTTGGGCACACAGATTGAGCTGAGCACGACATTTCATCCTCAGACGGACAGACAGTCCGAGCGTACTATTAAGATTTTGGAGGATATGTTGTGGGCTTGTGTCATTGATTTCGGGGGTTCATGTGACCAGTTCTTGCCTTTAGCTGAGCTTGCCTACAACAACAGCTACCAGTCGAGCATTCAGATGGCTCCGTATGAGGCGTTGTATGGTAGGCGGTGTTGGTCCCCAGTCGGATAGTTTGATCCGGGAGAGGCTAGATTATTGGGTTCTGAGTTAGTCATTGATGCCTTGAACAAGGTGAAGATCATTCAGGATAGACTTCGTACAGCTCAGTCCAGGAAAAAGAGTTACACGGATTGTAGAGTACAAGATGTGGAATTTATGATATGAGACCGGGTATTTCTTCGGGTGTCGCCCATGAAGGGTGTGATGAGGTTCGGAAAGAAGGGCAAGTTGAGCCCTAGGTACATTGGTCCATTTGAGATTTTGGATAAGGTAGGAGAGGTGGTCTACAGACTTGCCCTGCCACCGAGTTTATCAGTCGTGCACCCGGTGTTTCATGTATCTATGCTCCGTAGGTATATTGTGTATCCATCTCATGTACTTGACTTCAGCGGTGTCCAGTTGGACAAGGATTTGACTTATGAGGAGGAGCAGGTATCCATATTGGCTCGACAGGTTCGTCAGTTGAGATCGAAGAGTTATCCTTCGGTTCGTGTTCAGTGGAGATGTTATCCTATTGAGGCAGCTAACAAGGAGTCCGAGTCCGATATGCAGAGCCGTTATCCCCACCTTTTCCCCGATTCAGGTACCTTTCTATGTCTGTACGAGGACGAACATTTATTTTAGAGGTGGAGATTGTGATGACCCAAAAGTTCATCCTGTGTAAAATTAACTAAAACTGTGTACTGAGGCTCCAAAAGCCTCTGTTAATCTCACCTCGATGTGCGTGCGCAGCCCGGGCGCGTAGCCGGGAAGCCTTTATGTGAAAACTTGATAAATAGTTAAATTTATAATAATGACTTTGGTCAACATTTTTGGTAAACGGACCCGGACCCCTGATTTGACGGTCCTGAAGGGTCCGTAGGAAAATATGGGAGTTGGACGTATGCCCTGAATCAAATTCCGAGGTCCCAAGTCCGAGAAATGAATTTTTAAAGAAAATTATTTTCTGAAAATAATAAAGACTTTTGAAAATGAACTTTGATGTGAAACCTGCATTACCAGGCCCATATTATGGTTCCGGAGCCAGGAACAGGTTTAATATGTGTTATACGAGTTATCTGTAAAATTTGGTAAGAAACGGACTTGATTTGACGTGTTTCGGATCAAAAATGGGAAATTTAGAAGTTTAGGAAATTTGAGAAAATTCTATAGATTTTGGAGGTTAATTCATTGTTTTGATGTTATTTTGGTGGTCTACTCGAATAAGTTCGTAGGAAGTTTATGAGGGTGTGTGTGTATTTGGTTTTGAGCCCCGAGGGCTCGGGCGAGTTTCAGGTAGGTGTCGGGGTGTAAAAGTGTTGGAAAAATCTGGTGTGAAAATGTTGTATCTGGTGTCACGTAATTTACTCTATGCGATCTTATAGGTAAAGCCGCGATCGCATAGAGTAGAGAGTGGGGGAGGGGTCAGTTGTCTTCTGCGATCGCACAAGTGTGCCCGCGATCGCACCGGGGGTGGTAGTTGGTCTATGCGATCGCATAGGTCATTCGCGATCGCAGAGTAAGGGGTCCCAGTATCTTCTTCACGATCGCATTCTTTCAACCGCAATCGCAGAGGGTAGGGACCAGTCCCTCCGCGATTGCATACCCATTCCCACGATCGCGATGTGTAGTTTTGTCCATTTATTTAAAAAGTCAAAAACAGAATACTATTACGGGATTTTTCCTATTTTCACCATTTGCTTCTTCTCCAAAACCCCATCAACGAATTTCAAGCTCCTCTTACACCATAGCTTCGTAGGTAAGCAATTCTAACTCCATTTTCTTCCATCTCTCATCATCTATTATTAGAATCTAGGTCTAAAAACATGAAATCAAGGGTAGAAATTGGGGATTTTGGGTAGAGTTAGGGTTTTGGAATTTCTGGGAATTCAACCTTGTTTTGGGGTCGTATTTCAAAATACATTGTACATTCGGGCTCGTGGGGGAATGGGTGATCGGGTTTTGGTCCGAACCTCGTGTTTGGACCAAGCGGACCCGGGGTCGAATTTTGGTATTTTTGGAAGAATGATGGGAAATGTATAATTAGGCTTTGAATTGAATTATTGAGTCATTATTGATATTATTGAGTCGATTATGTCTAGATACTATCGTTTCTGAGTTGGATTCGAGAGGAAAGGCGGTGATTGAGGCTTGACTTGCATTTTTGGAACCAAGGTAAGTGTTTGGCCTAACCTTTGCTTGAAGGATTAGGTATAGAGTCTTAATTGCTATGTGTATTCCATGTCCAACGTATAGGTAAGGTGACGAGTACCTATATGTTGTGGTCAAGCATGCCCGTGAGTCGAATTTGATGAGATATTTAATGCTCTTTGATATTTTATGTGTTGTGAATTATTGGGAACCTTGGAAGTGGTACCTTGAGGTTATTTCATGACATAGATAGTTATTGATTATGCTTTCGGTTGAGGGTTTTGCTGTTGAAATTATACTTCTGAGTGAGATTGGTTATAGCTGAGTCCCTTGCCGGGACAATAGAAATTTTGTTGATTATTTCTGTACATTGAGATGTCTTATTGTTAAACTTTCATATCAATTATTTCTTTTATATTCATTATGCACGAGGGGACATTCTGTGCCGAGCGATTGTGAGGTTACGCACGAGGGGACATTCCGTGCCGAGTGACTGTGAGGTGATGCACGAGGGGACATTTTGTGCCGAGTGACTTTATTATTTATGCACGAGGGGACATTCCGTGTCGAGCGACTTTATTATTTATGCACGAGGGGACATTTCGTGCCGAGTGATTATGAGACTATGTACGAGGGGACATGTCGTGCCTTTTGCTGCTTATTTACTTGTTTCGAGATGTTAATTCTTGTCTTACTCCTACATTTCAGTTATTACTTAATTCTATTGTGTTAGTAATTGTTTCCCCTTTTTCCCCAACATGTTCTTCCCCGTAACTGTATTTCCTGTTTATTTCCTGTTATATTATTGAACTGCACATGTATTAATTACGGTTGTATCCTAGCCTCGTCACTACTTCGCCGAGGTTAGGCTTGGCACTTACTCAGTACATGGGGTCGATTGTACTGATGCTACACCTGCACTTCTTTATGTTGTGCAGATTACGCAGCCGGACCCAGTGGACATCGTTAGAGGGAGTATCCTTCAGTCCACGCAGGCGACATCGAAGTAGACCCGGAGACGTTCGTGGGCCCTGACGTCACCTTCTATCCTTTCCTTCTGTCATGTTGTGTAGTTCCAGACAGATGTACCACTTTATTTCAAACTGTTGTTTTAGCCAAATCTTAGTCTGGTTTGTGAGATTGTGACTCCATTTCTGGGTTTTGTACTTAAAAGGATTTCTACGAGATTGGCTATTTTAGTTTTAGAATCTATTAACCTCCGGATTTTTTTATCATGATTATTTAGTTAGCGTTTATTGTTTTTAATTGTTATTATGTCAATTTATTTAAAATGTTGGCTTGTCTAGGGTTCAACGTTAGACGCCATCACGGCCTGAAGGTGGGATTTCGGGTCGTGACAAGAATCAATAATGGGAGTCTCAACACTGACATACCTCACAAAAGCCAAATATGATAAACATCCCTTCTCTACCATACGATGGGCCTTCAAGTAGGAAATCACCCTACTAGGAACATACTCAATAGAACCTCTCCACTCAACCCTCGGAAATCCTGGCATCGCTAAGGTCACCGTCTTAGCGTGGCAATCAAGAATAGCATGACACGTAGATAACCAATCCATGCCCAATATCACATCAAAATCAACCATGCTAAGCAACAACAGGTCCACTCGGGTCTCAAGACCCCCAATAGATATCTCACATGACCGATACACATGGTCCACAACAATAGCATCGCCCACCGGAGTCGACACATGAACAGATGTAACTAAAGACTCACGGGGAATATCCAAAAAAATGAGCATTGTATGATGAAACATAAGAATACGTGGAATCAGTATCAAATAAGACTGAAGCATCTCGGTGACAGACTGAGACGATATATGTAATCACTACATCTGAGGCCATAGCATCTGGTCTGGATGGAAGTGCATAAAAACGAGTCTGGCCTCCACCTGATTGGCCTCCGCCTCTAGGGAGGCCTCTAGCTGTCTGACCCCCACCCCTAACTGCCTGGGCGGATGGTGAAGTAACTGGAACTGAAGTCGAGGGTTGACTCCTCTACTGAGGCGGGCCCCCAAGAAGATGAGGACATTATCTTCTCATGTGCCCAAACTCCCCACACTCACAACAACTACCTGGTGCTGGAGACGGGGACTGAAGGGAACCCTTGGCACCGGGATAGCCACTAGAAGAACCATGCATAGAGGAACTCTGAACTGATGGTTCTCGAAATGAACTCTGGGCTGGAAAGGCACTGAATAAAAGAACGGCCTGGATGAGAACTGCGGGGATCCTGCCCCGATGATGCACCGCTATAAGCTGGCGAGATGGTTGAGGAGTCCTAGATGGGTGGCCTCTACTATGCTGAAACTGTCCTCTGGAAGGAGCACTACTGAAACTACCAGATCCTCAAGGCCTCTTGGCCTCCCTCTCCTCACGCTCCTGACGGCGAACTGCCTCAATATCCTGAGCAATATCCACAACCTTCTCAAAAGTGGCACCGATACCCTCTCTCTAGTCATCAGAATATGAAGCTGATAAGTGAGGCCATCAATGAATCTCCTAGTCCTCTCTCTCTCAGTAGGGACCAACTCTGAAGCATGATGAGCTAGCTCTAAGAACCTTATCTCATACGGTGACACTGTCAACTCACCCTGACGCAGCTTCTCAAACTCTCTACGTAGCTCCTCTCTGTGAGACTGGGGGACATACTTCTCCAAAAAGACAATGGAAAACTGTTTTCAAGTGAGGGGTGTTGCACCAACAGGCCTATGCCTCTCATAAGACTCCCACCAAGTGAATGCAGTTCCTGAGAACTGGAAAGTAGTAAACGAGACCCCACTGGTCTCCAGTATCCCTGCAGTGTGAAGCATCCTCAGACACTTGTCTAAGAAACCCTGGGTATCCTCGCCTTCCACACCACTGAATGTTGGAGGTCGAAGTCTACCGAATCTCTCCGACTTACGCTGCTAGTCATCTGGCATGTTTGGAATCACATAATCCTGGACAGGTGCAACCGACAGGGCTGGAGCTGCCCCCGGTGTCTGAAGCCCCTGAATGACCTGCTCAGGTGTCCGGGCCTAGAGTCTTAGTGCCTCCCCCGGCCTTAGAAGTAGTGGCAGTAGTAGAAACAGCGACTGCCTGTGCAAGACTGGTGCACACCGTCAAAATCTAAGCCAGGTTCTCCTGAAGACCCGGAATCACAATAGGCATTGTCGGTGCCTGAGCCTGTCCCGTTGGAACATCTACGGTGGATCCTGAAAAATCGGTAGGTCTACGGGTACGGCACCGGCTGTTGCGCGGGTTTCACCCCTACCTCTACCCCGGCCTCGACCGCTCGCGGGCCTAGCTGGTATCTGGTCTCCCTGATCAGTAGCGCGTGTCCTCACCATCTGTGAGAGAATGAAACAATAGAAGTTTAGTTTTCCAGAACAGATTCGCACGACAGAATTCAAGAATGTGAGAATTTCCTAAGGGTTCTGTAGCCTCTCGAAGATAAGTACATACGTCTTCGTACCGATACGCAAGACTCTACTAAACTTGCTCATGACCGGTGATTCCTATGTAACCTAGGATCTGATACCAACTTGTCATGACTCCAACCCTAAACTGGACGTGATGGCGCCTATCGTGATACTAGGCTAGCCAATCTACTGAAAATGACAATTAAACTTTCCGTTTAAAGCATACGTTATCTCATATTCCATTAGAGTTCTACTTTTAAACATGTTCAACAATAAACAAAGAAAATGATCAAGGTCTAAACACAGCCCCAAACATCTGGAGTCGACCGTCATGAGCATTTAAAGAGTAATACAAAGTGATACCATTTCTTTACTAATACAAGTCTGGAATAAGTAAAATCAACAGAATAAGAGGGGAAAAGGGGCATGCTGCGAACGCCGAACAGCTACCTCAATCCCCAAACGAGCTCCAGATCAAATGAGAATCAGCTAGTGCTCTGACCCGGTACCTGGATCTGCACACAAGGAGCAGGGAGTAACATGAGTACGCCAACTCAGTAAGTAACCATTATAACTAAAGACTTGAGTGCAGTGACGAGCATTTAAAATCAGTAAAATCATGTGATAAACAGTAGAAAAATAATTATATCAAGTCAGGAAATACCCATTTCGGATCTTTTCATAAAAATCCCAAACTTAGATTTAAAGATTTCATGTAAAAACAATTCTTATCTCAGTTTCAATAGAGGCTTAGTGTAAGAAAAGGGAGTGAAAACAATAGTTTCATAAATATCAGCCCCTCGGGCACAGTGTCACTCGCAGGTACAGCCTCTTGGGCAAGCCTCTCACCCACTCGTGACTCCACTATCACAAGTCAATGCTCACACTCAGCATTATCACTCAACAGGTACCATAAATATATATACACAACCGCTGTGACGTGCAGCCCGATTCACATAATATCCGTTGCGGCGTGCAGCCCGATCCAAATCATAGTCCACTGTGCTCACTAGGGTGTACAGACTCCGGGAGGGGTTCCTACAGCCCAAGCGCTATATTGTTGCGGTGTGTAGCCCCATCCAATATGTATGTGTGTGTGTGTGTGCGCGCGCATAAAGTGTTGCGGCGTGCAGCCCGATCCCTAACTATCCTCACAAGTATGGCTTTCGGTCTCACTCGGTCATCTTTACAAGCCACTCGGGCAACTCATCACAAATCACGGGGACTCAGCCCAACTCACCACAAATCACAGGGACTCGGCCCAAATTATCTTTCGATATTCTAAAACAGGGTGATAAACAGTAATAAACAGGTACAAAGCATGACCGAGTTCGTATTTTCTATCAAAATAGTGTGAGAACAGTAGTAAAAATATCCCTGAGGGTCTAAATAGGTTAGCACAAGGCCCCAAATATGGCATACAGCCCAAAATATGGTATAAATCTCTAAAATACAAAATATCATATGATTGCAAATCGAATACGCGGCTTAATAGTCGCTACGGGACGGACCAAGTCTCAATCTCTACCGGTGCACGCCCACACGCCCGTCACCTAGCATGTGTGTCACCTCATTTATCAAAACAATACATACCGAGGTTTCATACCCTCAGGTCTAGATTTACAATCGTTATGTACTTCGAACCGGCCCAAATACTTATCCGTGATGCTCTTACCTCTCGATTCAGCCTCCGATCGCTTCAAATCTAACCAAAATCAGAGTAATATCATCAATGTATGCTAGTGAGACGAAACCCATTCGAAAAGTATCAAAATTAAGCACAAATCCCGAAATTGGTCAAACCCGACCCCCAGGCCCATGTCTCGAAATTCGATAAAAATCACATCACAATAATCCTCATCCTCCCCCGAGTCTATACATATAAAATACATCAAAATCCACCCACAAATGACCCCTAAATTCCTCAATTTAGGTCTCCAAATTATAAGTCCTAAACCTCCAATTTAGTCACTAATTTTCCATAAATTTCATCCCTAATCACTCAAATAACACCATAGAAATGAGTTTTAGGTCCAAAAATCTTACCTCCACGAAGTTCCCTTGATTTTCCTCTTCAAAACCCTCTCTCAATCTCAAATCCGTATGAAAACTTTGATGAGATAACCCAAAATTCGCGAAGGCTTCTTTTTATACCTTCTTCCCAGGAAAACCCCATATGCGGTCTCTATCTTCGCACCTGCGGACCCGCACTTGCGGTCCCAGGTGCGCACCTGCGGAAAATCATTAAAGGACCTAATTCCGCACCTGCGCTTCACCCTTCGTACATGCGGCTTCGCAGGTGCAGTCAATCTCCTGCATCTGCGGTCCTCCTCCAGTCCATCCAAATCCGCACATGCGACCCTTCCTCCGCTTTTGTGGTCTCGCACATGCGGTCCCCTAACTGCAGGTGCGGTTATGACAGAACCAGCAACTTCAGTTGCATTTTCAAATTTCCAAACTTCCCGATAGCTATCCGAACTCATCCCGAGGCCCCCGGGACCTCAACCAAAAATACGAACAAGTCATAAATGATCACCCGGACTTAGCCAATCCCTCGGAACACCCAAAATAACATTGAAACATCAAATCAACCCATGATTCAAGCCTAAGGATCTTCAAATTTCCAAAAATCACCAACGATGCCAAAATTAACCAAACCTCGTTCGAATGACCTGAAAATTTGCACGCACATCCAAAATGACACTACGAACATGTTCCAACTTCCGTAATTTCATTCCAACCCTGATAGCTTATTTTTCACTACCGACCGAAAATTGCCAAAAACTCAATTTCTCCAATTCAAGCCTAATTCTACTCCGGAAATCACAACCACATTCCGATCACACCCCTAAGTCTCAAATCACCTAACAAAGCTATCTAAGTCATAAAATCCACATTCCGAGGTTGTTTACCTAATAGTCAACTTTCGGTTAGCTTTTCTAACTATTAAGCCAATTTAAGAGACTAAGTGTTTCAATTCTCACCACGACCACTCTGAACCCAAACCAACTGACCCGATACAACAATATTAGGCTAAGCAACACACGATAAAGCACAAACAGGGAAAACGGGGCTAAACTCACGGAACGACCGGTCGGGTCGTTACACTGTGTTATTAAACTCTTAATCTAATAATCCATAGCCTTTGATAGGTGGTGTAATGTGTTGCAGAATACACTTGATGGATGGACCTATATGAGTGTGGAGTGCGGCCGCTCCTATGAAATTTATGGCAAAAATTTTCTAGAGCACTCATGAAAACCAGGCGCCCGCATGGCCTATTAGCGCAAAACCGCGATAAACAACAAAGTGTGTGCTGGTATAATGTGATAGATAAGACACTAAGCTTACAAAAGAATTCTTGGTTCATAGAAGTTTTGAACTTCACCAATTGTTCTGTAAGTTTAATCTTATTTTATCTAGGTTCGGTTCATAGTCCAAGAGACACCAGATTCGACGGATTATGCTCATTTGTGAAAATCTAGCATATTATTTAATTTTTTCATTATTTTTAATATTTTTTTAAAATATGTGGGGGATTGATAAAAAATACTTTTGATATCTCAAAAAGAAATATTCTAAAACTATGTCTAGATTCATTTTCTTACTATTATATCAATGAGTCATTATTATAATAATTATTTTAAATATATTTGTAGCACTAATTTGATAAGTTTGAATTCAATCTTTTGACAAAAAAGAATATGACAATTAAATGATAATTCTTATACGTTACTTTTGTGTTGTTAACATATTGTAACTGAAAAGCCTTTATGGCTTACTTTTGTTTGTTAACGTATTGTAACTGAAAAGTCTTATGGCTTTGAAGTTTTGTTCTATCATATGTTGAAGTTTTTGGACTATATATACGTTGTCGTTTTCCATCTTTTGAAAGTATTAAAAAGAAAATTCTCTTTTCTTTTGTGTTTGGTTTTCTTCTCATTAATTTTTGTTGTTTCTGCTACTAGTTATACTAGATGAGCTTGTTGAATCCTGAGGGATATGCCTAATTTTTTTCATTACGGTATGGACGAAAATATCTTTCAAGATAGTATCTTTAACACGCCTCAAGCTAAATCTTATTCTCCATAATCTAATACTTTTCTAATATTTTTTATTATTTTATCCTTATTTATGTCTTATTGGTATTTGAACAATCATAATATTAACCCATATTTTAAGTATTTGTAATTTTCTAAAACAATTACTATTGCGGGTAAAATAAGAAAAAACAATTAGAATTGTTCTCAACTTCTAATGACAGATAATTTGAAATAATTATTTTTAGAAACCACGATAATAATTTGATAAGGAGAGAGAGTAATATACGTTTGTGGCATGGACCATTCAGATTATGCTAAATCAACATCATCTACGATCAATACTGTCTTTACTTTCAGACTATATTAATTAAATTCAATCGAAAACACAGTAAAATTAACTTCATGTACCTTTAAGTAGACTGCCCTCTCTTTCATTTAATTCATTTTGTCCTCTTATATGCCATCAACTACAAACCCATGCACCACGTACTCCTCATGCAAGAATGTAGTCGTCGTCCACTTCTCCACGTACTATCTCAAATAATCCAAAGGAACATTTATGTGACAGTTTACTAGACTAATTTATATTAAATGAGGCATTTCTTGGAAAATGAAGTTTAAATGAACAATACATAAATTCAATCTGAGTACTCACTGATAGATACAGATGCAGTGTGCATGTATATTTTAGTTTTTAAAATAAATAAAAAGATTCCACGTGATATTAAAGTTATACTATTAAGGATCCGTTTGGCCATAAAAGCTTTTTACTTCTTTTCGGAGAATTTTCACTTTTATAGGAATCTTTGTTTGGCCATGGAAATATCAACTTTCACTTGAAGTTGTTTCGAAAATTTTTGAAAAAATTCGAAAAATTTCATAAAATTATTTTTTAAAATTTTTACTTCAAATCACTTACAAAAACTTAAAAACTGTTTCAAATTGTATTCATGTCCAAACACAACTCTTTTTTCAAATACCATTTTCACTTAAATTCTTCTTTCACTTTTTTTCGAAAATTTCACAATTCTTATGTCCAAAACCTCATTTAATTTGACCTAATAACAAATGTTGGCGAAATTAAAAGAAATTTCAGTTGAAGAATAAGATGAAGAAAAATAAATAAATATTCTTCAGGTTGAGGCGCGAATATCTCGCTCTTTTTAAGGAGATTCAAGCCCATGGCGGTAGCATCTTCACCGGTCCAACAGTAATACTCTTGACGTCCCCTCAAGGATACAACAACTCGACAACGTTGTATGACTCAAACTCTGGACAAGTTGAGTCCAAAGATCCACCAAAATGAACACCTTCCTTCAACAAAAATAATATTATCTTTTGTAGATAATAAGTTGGAGACTTAGATTTTTCACTACACCAATTTCATTTTTTTCATGCACACTACAATATTTTCTCATCTAGAATACAAGGAAGAAACACCACTATTTATAGGTGTAAAATATCTTCCATAAAATAAATAACAAAGTAGTGAGATAATAAAATTGTAGAACATTGTTGGTGATTATAAAATTTAATCGTTAATGGATAATTAGTGGTAGATCATGGCATTAAGAGTTACACCAAAATAGTGATCATTTTCTTGCCAATTTATAACCACTATCTCACAAAAAATAATACACTTTACTATTATAATTTTAATATTAAAATACACTAACTCCAAATATGCCAAACAATTAATGCTTCACTGTCTAGTAAAACAGAACTAGTATTTAAATATATAGAGAGAGCAGGGGTACGGTGGAGAAGACATCCTACCATTTTTTTAATTTAGTTTCTCTTCAATGGCTGCAAACTCTAATAATATTGCAGTGGTAATGGTGCCCTTTCCTGAATATGGGCACTTAACCCCACTTCTTCACCTTTCTCGTCTTATCTCTTCCTATGATATTCCAGTCCACTATGTCAGCGTTGGTGCACGAAATCAAGAACTGAAGCTTCGGCTACAAGGATGGAACCTTCACCAGTTCCCCAACATACAATTCCATGACATTGGAAATATTGAG
Source organism: Nicotiana undulata (assembly GCA_005239495.1). NCBI lineage: Eukaryota > Viridiplantae > Streptophyta > Magnoliopsida > Solanales > Solanaceae > Nicotiana > Nicotiana undulata. The sequence continues at coordinate 31,373 of ML257624.1, forward strand.
GAAGACGAACACAATTTGTCGTACGTTGCATTCTTTGATATGCTCGGTGAGCCTTTATCTGAAATTTGTCGTGCAATTTCAATAACTTGTAAAAGAGTTGTCATTATACATGATTCCTTAGTACTACAAGTTGTTCAAGGCGTGAATTCAATACCCAATGTTGAGACTTACATTTTCCACGCCATCTCCGCTTTCACTGTTTACTCATTGATCCACCAAATTTCTTCCAACAATAATAACAATAACAACAACGATACGAACGACTTGTTCTTAACTTTGCAAGCCCATATTCCGTCCATCCAAACCTGTTACCCACAGGAAATGCTGGAGTACATGAAAATCTTGCGTGATTGGACGTTCAAATCTGGAGAAATCTTCAATACATGCAGAGATATAGAAGGTTTATATCTCGACGGGCTAGCTAAACAAAGTGAGAAGCCAGTGTGGGGTCTTGGTCCGTTCAATCCGGTCCATGTACACAACGACGAGTACTCTGCTTCACCTCGAATAGTAAGCCATAGATGCATTGAGTGGCTTGATAAACAACCCAAGAATTCAGTCATCTACGTTTCATTTGGAACAGCAAGCACCTTCTCACCTGAACAAATTATTGAACTTGCCCTTGGTTTAGAGAGGTCAGAACAAAAGTTCATATGGGTTCTAAGAGAAGCAGATAAAAAGGGGAATGATTTTACAACAGACATTCCGAAGATTGAGTTGCCAGCAGGGTTTGAAGAAAGAGTAGCAGAAAGAGGAATAATAGCAAGAGACTTTGTACCTCAAATGGAAATTCTAGCACACCCTTCTACAGGTGGTTACTTATTCCATTCAGGATGGAACTCTTTCTTTGAAAGCCTAATAATGGGAGTTCCAATGGCAACTTGGCCAATCCATTCCGACAACCCATTCAACGACGTGCTTATAACAAAGGTGTTGAAAGTTGGGCTAGTAGTGAAGGATTGGGAACATAGAGATGAATTGGTGAAAGCAAATAAAATTGAAAATGGAGTGAGGATTTTGATGAATTCCATTGAAGGAGAAGAGATGAGGCAGAGAGCGATAGAGTTGAGCCAAGCTATCAAGATGTCTGTGAAAGATGGTGGCGCCACAAAGAAGCAAATGGAGTCTTTCATCGCTCACATTACTAGATGAATAAATTTAATTACTCGTCTTTAATTTTCTTCTAATGTCTGATTTCTCTTTGTTGAATCATCTTGAATAAATTTTTGTTGGTGTTAATTATTTTGGTTGATAACTTTCCAAATTTAATTCATTCTAGGTGTGTTATTGATACCAAAACTCTCAAACGTAATTAGCAACTAGGGTAGGGCAGCAATTGGTTTTTTGGCTCTTTATCGTTTCTAAATTTACTGCTGAATCCATAGCTCGTTACAGTCGGGGTTCACAATTGAATTTTACATAATTTTATTGAATTACCGAATACAAATAGAGGATTTAACCAAAAGCTAATGAGTTCGTCCGAACCCGTACTTTATATACTCCATCCGCCCTTATTTTTTCCTATTTGTCAAAGTCTTGGTAGACAGATTACCTACTCAGTTACTCAAAGCGTGTCATAATCATATCTTTCGTCACACCATCAACACCAGATTTTCTCTGTTTAGCGTGGCACTTTATTATTAGGTCTGACTTCTTTTATTTACGGGCAATAAGTAATATGATTTTGTTGTTTTGTAACTTATTATATTAGCATCAGTTATTTACGTACTTCAGAGCAGTGATTGAATCTTGATATCTGGAGCGTTGCGTTGTCATTGTTGGGGAACTAGTATCTTTTTCCAGAGTTTGTGAACACAAAATTTGAAAGATAATTTTGATAATATATAGCCCATTCAAAGTTTGAACTTAGTCATCAACCCCAACCAACCTGGATTGAACTTAGTTGTTATTGTTATTATTATTGTTGTTTTTATATTTTAAGAATTATGTCCTATGATAGATTCCAAATTCGAGATTTAAATTTTGATTAGGACCACTAAGAGAGCAAAAATCGGGCGAAGAGCACAAACAACCATTCTTAAGGCTGTTATTTAGGGATTAGCCCGTACTTATTTTGTCCTGAAATTTTATAAGGACATTTATATCCCGAAATTTGAACTGAAAAACTAAAATTTAGGATGCATTGGTTAATTCCTAAATAACAGCCCTTTAGAGTGGCTATCTGGTGTCATTTCTACCAAAAACTCTTAAATGGCTCCTTGCGAACACCTTCCCGATAAAAGCCCAAACAAACAAAATTTGGGTCCCTATAGTTCTTCGAATTGGGCCTTTGAGTACTCATGTACAATCAAGAATCATAGCTTTTGGGAGGAAGATTTAAGTTACTTGGATTGGCTAAACCAATAGAAGAATTAACCCAAATAACCACCCACCTAATCGCTTAAACTAAAAATAGATGGTGCAGGTATAATGTATGCATAATTTATGTATTATATGTGTGTATCTATGTATAATTTATGTATATAACTAAAAGAAAGTAAACAATGGATATGACCGGCTATTTGTGTAAAGATCCCAAACTAGTAAGCTGCCAAAATCAGTTTTATCCATTTCATTTGCTAGTTGGGTCAGCCCAATTGGAGAAGCTGAAATCAAAAGCTAGGCAATGGCACTTGAAGAATATTTGAACAGAAAATTTGAAATTGACATAAAATTCCTATTTTTGTTTCCAATCAGCCCTTGTAAATATTTGATTGCAAATTACCCTAATGGATGACCATTTGAAAACAACTAAATTAGTGTCAAAGACTAAGGACAAAAAAACAAAAAATTCAGAACAATAAGGACTAAAATCAGCATCAACGACAAACTTTAAGGACTACTTCCATAATTTACCCACAACACTTGAAAACATTGAAACAAAAATAGATTTTCTTCGGTATTACATTAAATTAAGAGGTTCAAACTGGCTAGGAAGGAGTATGGCAAGATGATTTGGAGTTCCATTATCGTGTTTGGCCAAACTTTTAAAATCTGTTTATTTTGAGAAGTAATTTTCAAAAAAAGTATTGTTGGTGAGAATGGATTTGTGTTTGGCTAACTAATTCGAAAAACACGTTTGAGCACTAATTAGTGTTTGACCAAGCTTTTGAAAACTATTTTAAGTGTATTTTCTCAAAAGTGGTTCTCAGAAAGTGCTTTCGGAGAGAAGCTACATTTTTCAGTTTCTCAAAAAATGCTTCTGCTTCTTCTCAAAAGCATTTTTGTTCCTCCTAAAAGCTTGGCCGAACACCTCAATTTTAAAATAAACTTGGCCAAACAGGCAATTAGTCGGGAGAAATTCGAAAATAGCCATATTTACAAGTGGTCATTCAAAAATAGCCACAGTTTTCAAAAGTAATCGAAATTTAGTCACTTTTCATGTAAAGACAAATCTAAACAAAAATACCGAAAAATACTCCAGCATAATATACTGGAGTTCCAGCATAAGTATATTGAAACTCCAGTATAATTTCAATATAATATACTGGACTTCCAACAAAATAATTGTTATTTTTCAATGATTAACACTAACTATTTTTAGTTGTTCAATCCGAAAAATGGCTAGCCCCTTTTTTTACCAATTAGCCGGGTTAGTGTGTTAATTATATATTATAAATGATAGTACATCTTTTATTTTTTTGAAAAGACAAATGTCATGAATTTAGCAAACATGTTTGTTTGACAATGAAATAATGAGGCAAAGTCAAAGTTTTTTTTTTTTGAACAAAAAGAAGCTTCTTCTATTACTCGGCCGCACACGCTTCCTGTTTCCTGTAGGCGTTGTTTGTTTACCGAAACATTCAATCAATCTCTTTACATTTGCCTGTTTGGTTTTTTCAGAGAATGACGTTTTATCTTACTCAAGTTATTTACTTCCCTCAACCAACTCCTCCTTTTTCCTTTCCCTTCCGCTATCTTCCATTCACAGGTATCTCTCTTTCTTTTCTTGAAATCAAAATCACACACACACACATACTAGAAAACCGTTATGTTTTCTTTGTCATTTTCCTCAATTTGTTTCTTCAGTTTGGATCTTTTGTTGGTTGTCTCTTTTCGTCTCAGAGGTTTTTCGGAAATAGTCTCTCTACTCCTCGGATAAGGTAAGGTCTCCGTACACACTACCCTCCTCCTACCCCATTAGTGAGATTTTAGTGGCTCGTTGTTGTTGTTGATTGTTTTGTAGTTCTTTTGGTTTTTCTTAATTTGGGTATTTTAGTTTTTGCGTATATATGCTGACAATTGTCTGATTCGATCCGTACAAACTTTTAATGATTCTACTTTTTCTTCGTGGATGTTGTTTAATAGGAGATTTTCTCTTTCTTTTTTGTGTGTGTTAAGAAGTTGCTTGACATAATATGAGTGAATATTATGGAAATTCAAGAGCAAGCTCAAGTTCTACAACATCTAGTTTGAATAGCAGTTCACATGGTACTGAGGATGATCATACCATTGCAAAAATTTTAGCTGAAGAAGAAGAGAATGCTTTAAAGTATGGTGGCAATAAGCTTGGAAGGAGACTTTCTCATTTGGACTCAATCCCGGTATAATTACATTTAATTTTAGTACTATAAGGTTTTTCTTTATTATCCATTTGTTGATAATAGTTTCTTTAAATGGAGATCTTGTGGAGGAAAGAAAGTAATTTTACCACTTTATCTAGAAAGGTATCTGGTATTAGTCTTTTGTGATTTGATGGACTCACTATCTTGGCTTGTAGAGGTTTATGTAGAGATTTGCTTGTAACTTGTAGCAATGTCGCTCGGACTCTCCGAAAATGTTGCCGGGTGTGTCGGATCCTCCAGAAGTAGTGGCTTTTCGGAGGATCTGACACATGTGCGGCAACATTTTGGATAGTCCGTGCAACATAGACTTGTAGTATCTGCTATGATAAGTTAACTTAGGTATTGTATAGTATCTCTCTTTTTCCCGTAAAATTAGCTTAAAATAGGATCCAGAAGTGATTTGCTTGTCCATTGGTACTTGTCACTTTTCTCCGAAGGCTATTAAATTAGCTAAACCATGTACGTGGCAATTGTCCATGGATGTCCCTTGGGCCTATTCTTCATTGGATACAAGAGCAGAAAGAGCTTCTGTTCCATCGATGCAAGTAATTCCAGCAACTCTCCTTACTGTAACAGAACTAGGACCATCAACTCCATCTGTCCTTATAGATAGGCTAAAACCACCTCCTTGACACATTATGCTACCAAGCTTCTCTTAATGCCAAGTAGTAGAAAAACCCACTTTTCGAGCTATTTTATCGAGTTAACGAGGTAATGGAACTTAGGCAAAGACGGCTTGGCCCCAGCTAGAGTGTAGGCTTGCTTTGCGTAGGTTGGGGTAACTAAATACAGATAGAAGAAAATTTCGAGCTTGAATAAGCATGCGAGAAAGGGAAAAAGGTTGCTGCGAAGGGGACATGTGATCAATCTTCTCCTTTTTAACCGATCCATTGCGCGTCATGTCATCCTATCCATAGAGGAAGAAGGAAAATGTTCAAGAAGTTTGGAAATCCGGGGAACTTTTGACTTTTTTATGAACAATTATCTAAATTTACATTTTTTTGGGCAACTCTTTCAAGTTAAATGAGTGTATAATGTCACCACATGTATGTATATGTATGTATTCAGAGGTTGCTCGCTATATATTGCCTTTTGAGCTTTAACCCGTGAAAACCCATGTTGTACTATCTCTACCTTCTACTTATAGTCTTATTGTACCATGCAGCACACTCCACGGGTAATTGGGGAGATACCTGACCCAAACGATGCCACACTAGACCATGGGAGGCTCTCTAGCAGGTTATCCATCACTGTACTGAGCATGCTATAGTTGTTCAGTTTGAGGTCGTTGGTTGTCTTATTTTGTGAATCCAGTTTTTGGAACTTGAATGATGATTTTTACTTCATATGTATCGATTAATTATAGTTTTTCAATTCTTTGTCCGAATTATTATTTTTTGTGCTCATGGTTATCTTTTTTCCATTTACAAATGTGTACTTTTTTCTTCATTAGCGTCTTTCTTCATAGCTTAAGCCGTATTTTAATTACACTTAGCACTTAAACGGCAATAATTTCTTGGTGCTTTTCTATGTTTTTCGCCTTTGACAACTCTGATCCTCTGTTTAACTTTGATTCAGGTTAGCGACATATGGTCTTGCTGAAATGCAAATTGAAGGAGATGGGAATTGCCAGGTTGGTCTCTTTTGACTAGTCGACAAGCTCTCGCCGCACTTGAGACCCACTTGCTACTTATTAGTTCACAGGTGGTTTAAACCTGCTTTATGACTGTCTACCTGGCTTATTGTAGTTTCGGGCCCTTTCGGATCAGTTGTATCATAATCCAGAGTATCATAAGCATGTAAGGAAGGAGGTTGTTAAACAGGTCTGTTTTCATTTTTTCAATCTTTGCTTCTCATCTCTTGTCTTTGGTTGTGAAACAGGATGTGTGAAAAGTTAAGATTACATAATGATTATGTTTTGAGGATTGTGTTCATCTTAGATTACCATATCCTGCACTGCTTATATTCTTTTTCGTTAGTTTTAGTAGAACTAAAGTAACTCGTGCATAATAATAGAGTACTAAAAACAAAATATCCCGGTGTTTGCTTGAGACTCATCAGCCCAACTGTTTAACCTAATTTGTGGCTCTATTAAACATCAATACAGTCCTATACTTGCTTGAGTCTGACACCTATGTCTAGTTTATGTCCTACACGTTTCTTATCATAGTTGGCAATCCATTTCAGCTAAAGCGCTTCAGAAAGTTATATGAAGGTTATGTGCCCATGAGATACAAAAGCTACTTGAGGAAAATGAAGAGGTAAGCTGTCTGCTCAATTTTCAGTGCTTCTTATGGCGGGAAATCTCAATACATTACCAACATATTCTTGCTCTAACCAGGTTGGGAGAGTGGGGAGATCATGTCACTCTACAAGCCGCTGCCGATAGAGTAAGTTGAAAGTTTCTCTTTTGTCCTCAACTAGCTTTTGAGACATATATGCGGTACACTTGTTAGTATGTAAGACAACATTTGAACACTACGAACAAGAAAAAGCCAACAAATTATACTGTCAATAAAGGTGTATTGCCTGGATAGTGGAACTAGGGGTGGCAAATGGGCGGGTTGGGCTGAATTTGGGCGGGTCAAGATGGGTTAGGTCAATAAATGGGTCATTACCCAACCCAGCCCAAAGTGTACTTGGGCTAAGATGGGCTGGGTCAAGATGGGCTAAACAATGGGTCATAACCCAACCCGCCCAACTTGACCCATGTTTTTGAACCATGCTCATCTTGCATTAAAAAATCTTTTTACCTTTAAATGTGTAAGTTGAAAAATATTTTGCTGGTGGGGGTGGGGTGGGGGGTAGAGGGTAGGGTGGGTGGGTAGTGAAGAAAAACAAAAAAATAGAAAATTCAAAATACAAAAAAAAGTATAAAAAAATTTTTGAGGGGGTTTGCGCAGGGGTGGGGTGGGTGGTGCACAAAAACAAAAACAAAAAAATACAAAAAAAAAATACAAAAAAAAAAGTAATTTTTTTTGGGGCGAGAGTGGGTGGTGCAAAAAAATTAAAAAAATAGAGAATAAAAAATACAAAAAAAAAAATTGGGGGTGGGGGGGTGGGTAGGTGGGTTTTGCACGTGGGTGGGTGGGGCAGAAAAACAAAAAAAATATAAAATTAAAAATAAATAAAAAAGTAAAAAAATAATTTGAGGGGGTTTGCGCACGGTGGGGTGGGAGTGGGGGTGGGGTTAGGGGGTATGGTGGGTGAGTGGGAGGTGCAGAAAAAAAGAAAAAAAAACGAAAATATAAAAAAATTGTAAAATTGAGGCAACTAAGTAAATTTCTAGATAAGTTGGGTTGAGATCCCTTTATTTTGGGTGAGTTTCATGGGTTGTATTTGGGCTGCTAAATGGGTCAGAATGGGTCATAAAAAATAATGGGTTAACTTGGGCTCAACCCAAATTGACCCATGAGCTAAAATATTTTCAGCCCAACCCATTAATCTCTGGGCAGGTTGGGCGGGTTAGATGGGTTTGGGCTCAAATTGCCACTCCTAAGTGGAACTGATGCATTGCAATTTTAAGCTTTTTAAATGAGAAAAAAAACAATGAAGCGACTTTGTTAATAATATCTATCATTGCATAATACACATAATGGAATAGTTTCCTCTGAAAAAAGTTGAAAAATTTTAGGAAGTGAATTTTTGAGTTGGTGTTGGTATATAATATGGTAGCATTAAGAGTTATGAGTATTAAGGCAATTCTGCTCAGCTTCCTGGTCACCATGGCCGAGCTGTTAACCTTTAACCATTTGGCTTTATTGAAAATTCTTTTTCCTTAAGAGAAACCCCTCAATGTATTAAAATGGTTCCTGATTAGAACTCTTTGACGGTGAAATTTAGAGCTTTATTCTTGCCCAAGGCTGTCGGAGAAATAACCAAGAACATTTCTAATAATCCCTCTTACTTTCTTACAACCACCGGCATCTTCTTATTTTTTAGCCTGACTTTTTGTGCAGTATGCCTGTGTTGCATGTAGGTTACTGAAATTTAACTGTAGATATTAGAGCAGTGAGAAAAAGTTAAATTTGCCCTGTCACATCTTGTCAACCTATATTTACGCTTAGAAGGCATACAAATGTCTAAGACATCAAATACAAAGGCAGATTCAGGATTTAGATTTGGTGGGTTCAGCTTTTAGGTTCTTACCACTAAATTTGCTACACTTTAGAAATTATGGGTTCAAACTTGAATGTATTTGAAGTTCAACATAGCATCAGACATGAAAAAGCAGGACATCTACTACCTAAAGAATTTCCGCAATATAACCTATCTCTTGCTCTCTTACCTTTGTGGAACTGTTTTAGATGTTTGTGTTGTTAATTAGCCTTTCGCCCTTATGTTTGCTTTCCCGTATTGGGTGACTGATGGTGCTTGTGTTTGCTTGTATTTTGTTTGCAGTTTGGGGTAAAAATATGCTTGGTTACGTCTTTCCGAGACAACGGCTACATTGATATCCTTCCCAAGGACATACAACCTTCTAGGGGTACATAAATCTTTTGTTATTTTTACCTAATGATCATGGCACAATCAATACTTATGATTATTAATTCTTCGACTTCCTGCTTGATTTTTTAAACTCAAAAAATAAATAAATACTTGAAATTTACAAATAACTCTAAAATAATGATATAAATTCCAGAACTTAAATAATAGTACTTGCTGGTTTTGTTTGAGACACTAAACCAAAAGTATTCTTCTGTACTTTGTAGCATGGTCCCACTTTGAACTCTCTAGCATGCTCCCACTCTATTATAAGAATAAATATGCATGAAACAAAAATGGAAAAAACAAAAAGAAAACAAAAAGGAATCATCTTTTCAATTTTGACAAATGGATGTGCTTTTCTCATTTGGAAGAAAGTATCATCGTGTTGCTTGGTACCACATAACAAAGTATGTCTCCGAAGTGAACTGGTACTAATTAACTTTTATGTACTGTAACTAAAACACCTTTAATTTGTAATGACATTGTTGCATCATGTAACGAGGCTGATTCCAGATGTCAAGAATCCTTCACTGTCGTCTGTGAAATGTGAAACATTTGTATGTTTACAATTAGTGAAAGTATGCTTTATACAGAGTTTCCTGATGCACTTACTGAGCAGTATTAGTTGCATCCAGGAGAATTTATCTCCAGAGTCTTGCTTCGCGTAATCTTGCTTCACGTAAAACACACCATTTAATGTTGCAAGCATTTAGTAAGCTTTATTTGTTACAACCGAAAAACTTGTTCCTTTGCGAATAAAGTAACATGAGATTGTCGCTCCTGTTTTAGTAGTTCTCTCTTTGTTATGCTAGAATTGTTTTCCCAAGAAATTGAATGTGCTGAACATGTTTGATGATGTTCTACAACAACAACAAACCCAATAGTTTCAGTGGGGTCTGGGGAGGGTAAGATGTACGCAGTCTTACCCCTACCCCTACCCCTACCCCTGGAAGGGCAGAGAGGTTGTTTCTGATAGACCCTCGGCTAGAGAACAACTGAAGAATGTTTGATGATGTTCTATTGATTATATTTCCGTAGTCAGGCACATCCATTCATGGTGATCTTACGAAAGACTAAGTAAACGTGATCAGATTAACCCATCTTAATAAGTAAATAAATTCCAAATCACATGTTCGGAAATGTATTCGTGTGGTGCTGACGAACATTTCGTTTAATCTCTTGAAGGTACGAAACTTTTGACTTCTTATTCTTGATTTTCAGAATTGTGGCTGAGTTTCTGGAGCGAAGTTCACTACAATTCGTTATACGAAATTGGAGGTAACGAATTGTCTTCTTGTTTTTACTATTTCTCAGTTCAGAAATTTTTTGTCATAGCTATTCTTGAATACTGACTTTTACTTTACTTTGAACATAATGTGCCACAGAGGTTCCAGCTAGAGTGCGCAGAAAGAAGCATTGGCTTTTTTTCTAAGGCATTCACCCCCAAAAATACTGCATATTGTATATATATTAATACATGCTGAAGAAATGCTTTGTCCGGTCGCTACAGAGCATGGCCATGCACATATAGCAAATCCTATGTATAATATTTATTGCTCAGTTTGTAATTAAAAGAAGAAAAATATGATTTGATTTTACCCAATTTCGGTTATATATTGAGTATTCTTTTGGATGTTACCTTAAATTCTTTCACGTTCATGCGACTTTAAAAATATTTGATATGCCAGTAGAAAATGTAGAGAACCCCAAATTATCGAATGAAGTGTATTCATTGTGTTATTGTATAATTTGAAAAGTTTAACTAGAATTGGGAATTTCCTATTCAAACGTCATTCTCCATTTCAACATTATTGAGGCATATTTTTATTCCCACTCAAGTTGGGATCAAATAAGAATTCTTTGCAAAGCATATTCTTATTCCACTTATAGATTGTTGTTATTACATGCAAGTAGTGGTGGTTGTAATTGTATTTAAGCTTTGTTTCTTCTCAATAATGAGTACCCTCTAATTCGGTCATGTATATGATAATCTATCTCAATAATTTTGTAAAACTTGGATAAAATATCTAATATCAAATGAAATTGAATATATAATAACATCTACACTAAAGTTGGGGAGGTATATATTAATACAAGAGAAGTGCTTTACTCAGATTACCTCATGTTTGATGTAGAACTGTCAAAACGGGCCCGGCCCAGCCCAAGCCTCATGGGCTTTTCAATTTGGTGGGTTAGGACGGCCTTTCAACTTTTATAGAAAATAGAATTTCTTTAAATTCTTAAATATTTTTCGTGATGTAGTCGACTATTCATAAAACAACTTTTGTTTACTTAGAGAGTACAAAAAGTTTGATATTTGACGAGGAATCTCGTAATTGAAATATATGTTCTTTATATCTCTAGCTCTTCTTTTTTAAAGTTACATGAATACTTTCTTAATACTTTATTTGCATTTTCCTCAAATTCAGAGATTGCTTCAATAAGCTTATATACTGAGGTTTTCTAATTTAGGATTAACATCATTTGCCGATTTCATCATTATAGTCCATAAAAATCTTCAAAATTTCTGAAATTTGCTAGTGCTCAAACTTTTTTGTATGTATTGGGTTTCTGGGTTTAGATCGAATTTACATCCCCGAAAACCAGGGCTGGAGTATTAGACTTGTTCTGCTTCGATAGAGACACTGTAACCGTGAGTGGAATAACAATCATTCGGCCGATTAAAAATTGATCTTTTTCTATATTGAAGAGCAGTTTAAATATTAATAATATATTAAAGTAATCTGAACTTATCATTGGCCGCTCAAAGTAATATTTTCTTTTGAAACAATATTATTATTAACCACCTAAAAAAATTTGAGTTCGTTATTAATTAAGCAAAAGAGAAACTAATTTTGTCATATTACATGCATGTAAAAAATCTAAATTCAAGTTGATATGGAAGGGTAAATGAGCAATCTAAGGTCGGGGAATAGAGATTATAGTTAGTAGTTTTTTGAGTTTTTTTCTCTTTTTTTTTAATATTTAATAGTTTTAAATATAATTAATTTTTGGCCCACGGGCCGGCCCAGGCCCAGCCTCAAGGGCCAGCGGGCTAAGTTAGGTCGGGCTTATAAGCCTCAGTTTAAAATGGGCTCAAAAATTCCTAACCCAACCCTACCCAAATAGCGGGCTGGGTTGGGCTGGCCTCATGGGCCAAGTCCATTTTGACAGCTCTAGTTTGATGGCTAGAGACGCCTCTTATAATAGTCTCAAGATAACTAAAATGACTAATTTGTCCATTAAGAATAACAAGTCGATTATTAGGATGAAAACAAGTTCAAATAGCATATAAAACAACACAACAACAACATACCCAGTATTATACCACATCGTGGGATCTGGAGAGGGTAGTGTGTACGCATGTTTTATCTCTACCTTATGAGTATAGAAAAACTTTCTCCAATAGACCCTCGGCTCGGAAAAGCATAAGCATCACATTAATGTAAATATAGACAAGAAGGGACAGTACCAAAAAATCATATAAAAGCATAATAAAAATAACAAGACACTAAGGTGATCAACAATATAATGAAAGAAAGTAACGGTTAGTCATAAAAACCTACTACCAACAGAAAGCAAAAGTTGAGACTTGTCTTGCCTAATCACCTCTCCCCACCTCTTCATTAGCATGCCTTTACGTCTCCGTAGGCCCTCAAATGTCAACCTCTCACACCTCATCACCGGGGCGTCTGTGCTCCTCCTCCTCACATGACCAAATCACCTAAGACGCGCTTCCCGCATCTTTTCCTCAATAGGGGCCACACCCTCCGTGTCGCGAATAACCTCATTTCTGATCCTATCTAACTTGGTGTGCCCGCACATCCATCTCAACATCCTCATCTCTGCTATCTTCATCTTTTGGACCTGAGCGATCTTGACTGGCCAACACTCAGCCCCATACAACATCGTTGATCTGACCGCCACTCTATAGAACTTACCCTTAAGTTTCGGTGGCACTTTCTTGTCACACAAAATAGCGGAAGCGAGTCTCCATTTCACCCATCCCACCCTAATACGATGTGGGACATCTTCATCAATCTCCCTATCCCCCTGAATAATAGACGCAAGGTACTTAAAACTCCCCCTCCTAGGGATGACCTGTGAGTCCAGCCTCACCTCCCCTTCCACCCTTGAGTCTCGCCACTGACCTTACACCCCAAGTATTCTGTCTTGGTCGTGCTTAACTTGAAACCTTTAGATTCCAGGGTCTGCCTCCAAACCTCTAATTGCACGTTCACACCGTCTCGCGTCTCGTCAATCAATACAATATCATATGCAAATAGCATGCACCACAACACCTCCCTTTGGATGTGGCGCGTCAGTACATCCATCCCAGAGCAAACAAAAATGAGCTGAGCGCCGACCCCTGATGCAACCCCATCATAACCGGAAAATGGTCCGAGTCCTTACCCACGGTCCTCGCTCGGGTCTTTACTCAATCCTACATGTCTTTAATCAACCTAACGTAGGCAACACGTACACCTCTAGCCTCCAAACATCTCCACAAAACCTCCCTCGAAACTTTATCGTACACTTTTTTTAAGTCGATAAACACCATATGCAAGTCATTCTTTCTCTCCCTATACTGCTTCATCAAATCTCCTAACAGGGTGGATGGCTTCTGTAGTCGAATGCGCCGACATAAACCCAAGCTGGTTCTCGAAAATAGTCACACTCCTCCTCACCCTTAGTTCTACCGCTCTCTCAGACTTTCATAGTATGACTAAGCAGTTTGATAGCGATAGAAATAACATATAAAACAAAGCTTTGTGGAATTGCTATTTGTTTTCCCTTTAAGCATTTTATATTAGAATATATTAATCAGATTAATTTGAAATCAGACAGTATTCACTAAAGGGAATAAATCACTCTCTTTAAAGATCTAACCCGATACTTAACAGAATATAGATTCATTCGATCCCACTTATACACAAAGTATCTTGTATTTACGCAGGTTTGCGTTTACACATATTTAAAGAGTGTAATATAAATAATCTACCCTAATATAAGCATTGGCGACCAGTTCTACGGCTTGAACCCTTAACCTATTGGTCACACGGAGACAACTTTACCGTTATTAATCGAAAAACTAACTTAAACTTGTATTTTCAGTATTTTATACACTTTTTCAAATACTGAATATAAATGCTCTCTGAAGCGGGCCAAAAGTAATAATACCCTATAAAATGTATGGCCTTTACGTTCTTATCATTTAACTATATTTTAAATGTATAACTTTTACCACTTCATTATAATAAATTAATTTAATTTAGGTGCAAATAAGTATTTATTTATTTATTTACTAGTACTAATCACAACTCAAAAACAAACCTAAATGGTTTTTTTATATGTGATCTCAGCGTTCACTCTCGCTTTTTCGGGGGAGCAAAACAAAACAAAAAATTGACCCTCTCTCCCCTTCTTCTTCCTCTTCGATTCCTCGAAAAACCTACTACTTTCTATTACTTCCACTCACAAACAACACACCTATAATAGTCAGATATATACATATTTACGCTATATTCTTTTCTCTTCACATATTGGAAACCCTATAAAAGCTCAGTTCTCTTTGTTGATTCGGTGGAATCTTCACTTTTATTATCGTTTTTTTCTGTATGTGTGTTTGTATGGTTAGGTTTAGTATACTTTTCAATTTTTTCAGTTTGAGCTTTTTGTTGTAATTAATGGAGAAATCCGATAGCAATGATTTCAGCAACTTGGCTAGTTCCTCCAGCTCAGTATCAGGTTGAATTGATTTTACTTTTATCTCTCCGAGTTTAATTTCGTGCGAATTTACTATCAGGGTTTTCTTTATTTGTTTTCTTGGCTGATTATTGGTTTTCTTTTTTTCTATTTGATACAGAGGGTGCGTTGTTTGATGCATCACAGTATGCATTTTTTGGGGAAGAAGTTGAATTGAGGGGTTTAGAAGAGGATGAAAATAATGGTGTTCCTTTGTTGGGAGGTGGATTTTGTGATGATGAGTTACCGGAATACCATTTGTTTGAGAAAGATGAGGTACATATTCCCTCCGTTCCGATTTATGTTGTGGTGTTTGACTGGAAGCGGAGTTTTAAGAGAGAAACTTTTGTAACTTGTGATCTAACAAGCTACACACATTTCTGTGGCTATTAATAGTTTAAAATTATACAATAACAACCACTTAAAATCCCATAAGTGGGTCTGGGAGGGTAGTGTGTACGCAGACCTTAGCGAACGCAGACCTTAGCGAAAGACCCTCAACTCAAGACAACGAAAAGAAACACTATATCAATACCATCAATAGAAAATCAAGAAATAATGACATCATCATAAGAACCAGAAAATAGATAGGAAAATATGAAAGAGAGTTAATCTTGTGATTAGAAAGATTTGGCATGTGAAAATCCACCATATCATCTGTTTGCCTATAACACATAGGAGTTGTTATTTTTAATAAAACAGTAATTTGTGGGTCGTGTAAGAGAGTAGGCAGTAATATTTTCTTAACTACTCCTAGGTGCTAGTCAAACATTTTGGGCACTTTACAATCCTTAATTTTTGACTAGGTGTAATTGTGCTTTGCACATTTGCCTTTCAATCAATTATGAAACGAGCTTGGTGCATCTTTCTACTGGGGAGGCAATACGATAATATGAAAATACTGCAGTTCCGCATCCCAGAACTTACCGTAGTGTGCCTACTGCCTTGATTTGATACTGTCTTATGAACTTGTACGTGCTCTTTTGAATATGATATTGTGCTTATTAACTTGATAAGTTGCTGATAAATTGTAGAGTTTTGTAATATAGTTTGCTACCACTAATTAATTCAATGCTTTTGTTTCCAGGGATCAGCTTTGGGGTCTTTATCTGACTTAGATGATCTAGCAGCTACATTTTCAAAGGTCAGCCATGCTGCACTGGTTTGAGTGATGGTTATGATTCTCTGTTACCTTCATATTTCTTATGTTTAGGGTTGGATGTTTATAACGTTCTCTAATTTTCTATCTTCCTAGCAGTATGGGTCTGTTTATTTTCATTCTTCAAAGTGGGGAGATATGTTGCAGCGAGATTCCTAATAGATGATTTTTTTTACTAATTTTTATTGTCTTCCGTCAAAGGCTCCTGGAACTAGGGGTTCTAAACTTTATGCCAGCATCTCTTTGTAAATACTTCGAGAGAGATATTTTCTGTAATTTCAGGAGGTGCTTAGTACTAGTTCTCTCTGTCTCCCCATTAATTAGAGATAGTTTGCTTTTCTTAGGAAGTAACACCTGGGACATTTAAGAGCATTCTATATGAATGCTTTCACAACATTCTGTGATTTCTGTAGTATGTCTGTTCAGTTGTATTCTCTAAATGTGCTTTTATGATATTGGTACCTTCCGGGTTTATATGTACTTTGTATAATGAAACAGTAACTCAATATAATTAATTCTTTTGATCTGTACCTCTCGTAAGAGGCAACAGATCCTGATGTTACATGGGCTTACTGCTTTGGATTTACTATGCAGTTAAATGCAATATAATTCTTGATCATCACTAATTAAAATAGTACCATAACAGCTTACTTGTACTCAATCAAAGAGAATGGTTGGTATTGAGATGCTCCCCTTTTTTTCCTGATAAGTAAGGGCATTGAGATGTTCTTTCTTGAGACTTACGTGAATGCTTTTCTTTTGTCTCTTCTAGTTGAACAGAAATGTCACTGGGCCTAGGCATCCTGGAGTTATTGGCGACCGTGGATCAGGATCTTTTTCCAGGGAAAGTAAGTGCAGGCATTGATTCATCATTCCTAAAAGTTTTAATTGTATCTGATGAATTTATTTTGGGATTTTTTGGGTGCATATATGTGAAAAGAGAATCCATATTGAATTAAGTTGTGACAAAAAATAGGAGGTTCCTTTTTTTAGGAGTTTGTGTTACATGATAAAAAGAAATTTACCTTTGTGGATTCCTAGTCATGGCGTTCCGAATTATCAGAATTCCTTATTATGGATACAATCTTTAAGAATATTCTATATGCTTAACCTTAACATAATAAATTTAGCCCATTCAACATATAACTTAAATAATTCTCCTAACATTCAACAACGCCTCAAATTCAAAGAGGTAAAGCAACTTGAGTTTGTAAATTGAATTGGGAAGTCAAATCAAGTATGTAGGAGAATGTTACTGCTGAAGGAACAATGCATATTTTCATCATAATAGTGTTGGGGAAATTTACTTGTCATTGCCGTGAGACAGAACTTATTGGGCCATGGTACTACAGTGAATGCATAGACATTGCTGATTTGAGGACATGCATGCTGCCAGCTTGACTTGATCTCTGGCAAAGCAAGCATGACCATCACAATCTTTCCCCTTGTCTACCAAATTGGAGTTGGATACTCCAATTAAAAAGGCAGAAGATGTCTCTGTATTGCATTGATGAGTGTGTTTACTTGTAGAAGTTCTTTCAATATTGATCCGTTTTTCCTCAATGCCACATTTCAACTTTGTGTCCTTGTCTCTATGCTGCTGCTGTCCAATACTTATACTGTCACTACCCTTCCTAGTCCCCACTTGTCAGATTACACTGGGTATGTTGTTATTCCCTAAAAGATCATATTTGGATAGGCTTATTTGGCATAATTAACTCTGGAAAGATCCATGCGACACAACATTTAGGTTTTAGAGTGGAAAATTGCTGTAGTTCTTTGTCTAGTGAGCAGCAGTTGTGGCAAGACAACTCCACCTCCGAACAAGAGGTTGTGAATTTGAGTCTCTAAGGGAGCAAAGTGGGGACGGGTCACTGTTGACCTCTAGGAAGGGATTTTTTTTTTTGGGGGGGGGGGGAGGGGTGAAGGAT
>ML257624.1:49473-71494 GCA_005239495.1 Nicotiana undulata
GGGGGGGGGGGAGGGGTTAAGGATTTACCATATCCAAAAAAAAGGGAAGAAAGAATTATCGCATTTCTTCACTGGCTATCCAGCTAAACCCAATTCTGGAAAGAAATTGACCATAAGGCCTAAAGTATCTTTCCCTTTTGTCTTGTTCGTTATTTTATGTTGGATTGCTATACATTATGTGATCTAGCAGCATCTGAGCTGGGATCTTCTGAACATCTATGTTGTTCACTCTGGGTATCTGGGCAAACCTGTAGTTTCTTTTGTACCAATTACTAATTATTTTTTAAAAGAATCTTTACCAATTAATTGTTTAATTTGATTGGTTTGTGGGGTTCAAAGGAGCTGTTGACTCGCGTTTGACTTCAGCGTTCATAATAGTGTTAATAAAGGATCGCTTAATGCACGCTTAAGCTCTGAAGCTCAAGTTGTGTGCTTCCCCTAGTTTAGTTGTCACTTTGGTTTAGGTGCCAAGGTGATAAGGGCACACCTTCGTACTGATGGTCACCGTCTTTAAGAGCACTAGTATCTATAAACGTGTGTTGCACGTTGATAATAACACGTGATGATTTAAACATTTATTTATATTAAGGAACAATAAACTTTAATTAATGAGAGAAACTTTATGTATAATAATACAACAATCATCTGACTGCCGGAAAAAATTATTACATTAGCATAATACATGAATTTAAAATTAAAGGACGTCATCAAAACTTATACAAATGATCAATTTTGTCATGTTAGTTGGATAATTATGTATTATAGTTTAAAAGTATTCAATGTAATGATATCTTAACGAACACTTCTTTGTGGACAATAATTTTTTGTGTATGTTTCCTCCTAATGCTTTGGTTGCTCTGCCTTAACCAAAACTCTTGTTGTCGATCTTGATATCTCTCTTGAAAGTGCAACATACAGTTGTTCGTGCAAGAAAATATATTGCGGTAAATATAGTCCAATATTTATGATGTTTGTCCTTGTGGTTTATTTGTTATATTATCGAAACCTAAACATACTAAAAATTATTTTCACACAAATTTAAAAGGATATTCCTTAGTTTCGGAAGATGAAAGTTGAATTCAGGGATAAGAATATACTTAGACGCACATTGAGCAGTATCATAATTTTTGCATGTAATGACGATATTGTCAAAACTTCTATATACCATTTATGTGCTATTACATACGCTATTCGACGTATCTAATTTTTTCAGTAGAATGACAAACATATTCTTTTTCAAAATTAACCTATATACAATGGAAGATCAATTTTAGCGTAGTCTATTATATGTACGGGAAATAATAAACTTGACAACAGACATGTGTGGTAGAAGGCCATTTGGTATTAAAGTATTTAATTATTCTTTTTGGTAGTAATTATTGGTATCAATTTCTGCTGAGCCAAAAACTGAAAAATATTTTATTTTTATAATAAAATTTTGCAATCAATCTTTTATTTAGTTGATCAACATATTTATTTCTGCTAGCTAAGATATCTTTTTAATTCTATCATGTGATTTGCACAAATTACGTGTTAATCTAATGATGAAACATTTCTCTTATTAAATACTACTTTACCATTGAGATTAATAACTAAGTGTTCAGGAAAAGTCAAATCATCTTTTATTTGATGCTCTTATTCGTTTTCGACACGAAGCAATAAGAGTCAATTGAAACTTAATCATTTGAGTCTAGAAGTACAACTTTGGCAAGCTAGCTTTTAGAGTCTCTGTGTTTGTCGATTTTGGAACTACTGATAGTACTTGACAGAAATCACCTCCCAAACCATTAATTTTCCATCAAACAATTCATTAATAAGAACTTCAGGCAATTATTTTGATTGTTTGACACTTTGCTATAAGTGTTTCATGTCATATTATCAAGTTTGCTTTCCTAATAAATTTAGCACCATTGTTCTGCTTTGATAGATTTGTGTTGGTTATTTAAGTTGTTTGAAGAGATATATCAAATCTAAAGTGGGTGGCCTCACAATAAAATCGTTGTTGGTACACCACTTGCTATTATTGCTAACAGTGTGTCATGCCTCTTGATATGATATTTGCAAGTAATGTATGACATAGAAATATTATTTCGATTCCACCGGAGACATCTACAAAGAATGATCCCGTTATATCATAGTCGACTCTTATAATATAGTCTTGAAAGCTTGTTCTTGATTTAGCTTTAGCTTTGATTGTATTTCCTTAGACACTTGTATAACATTTTGATTCTTAATAATATACTAACCTTTTTAAGTTGTGTTCTAACGCTCTTTCTATGGAATAAATTTATGTATACTAAGATTTTTATTAACTTGAATAAAAATTTTACTTTAAAAATCATTGAATTGGATTCTCTTGCTAAATAATTAATAAAAATATTTAATTATTTGGCTTTAACATAAAAAATAATTTATGCTATGGTGATTCAGAGCTTAATATTAGTTCATCTCTTGTTTTGAATATTTAACTTCAATTATAATTTTATCCTCTATAAATTTTATTTTCAAAGAGAAAGATTGATATGACATTTCACTTTTAGATCTTTATATTTGTAGAATCATTAGTGGTACCGACTCTTACCAACCATTTTTTTCCTCTTTCTCACACATTTATTTTCTTAAATATTTCTTCGTTGTTGTTTAATAATTGGGTATTTTTCAACATTACAGGAAAAATTGATAAAAAATATTATTTGAGTAGGAAAATAGTTCAAATATAATATAAAAATATATTATTGTGGGCGTATTTTTTTCTTCTCAATTTCAATTTTTTATGCGTTCCTTTTAACTTTACTTATTCTTTTGTATTGTACATTATAGTGTAATATTGCCGACACGGAGGATTCTTATGAAATTGATTTTGTAAAACTTTCCTACGTGTAAGAATTATATAGATAAAATTTATTACTTTAAAATCTTAAATATTAAAAATTAGCAAAGAAGGTATTGTAGTCCAAAAAGTATATTATTGCAGTTATGTCCTTTCCGTATGAGTTCTCCCGCTTAATATTTTAGGGCTATTTTGGTATATTAATAATGTATTTATGCTTTTATTTGGAAAATATAATACATTCTCAAATTAAATTACAAATAGGACATTATAATACGTTTTCGAATTACAACAACAACAACTGCCAAGTATATTCCCCACCATGTGAGGTCTGGGGAGGGTAGGATGTACGCAGCCTTACTCCTATAATACGTTTTCGAATTAAATTAGTAATATGAATTTTTAAGAAGTACATCCTAAAAGTAATAGGAATACACGACTAACGATATTTACTTGTTCAATTTTATATGAATTAGTCAACCCAAAATTAATGATACTAATAGGATTCCTAACGGTAATCACGTATGATTCCTAACGTGTAGTATTATGTCCTAGAACTAATAGGAATATAAGGCTAATATTTAGAATTCCGGTTATGTCCTTGTATTATGAGTTATTATGCATAATATTATAAGGTTATTTTTGTATATCGACATTGTATTCATGCTTTTATATTAATATAGATAATACTAGAAAAAGGGATACATTAATTGTTAATAGAACATCATGACTGAACTTTTCAGCGATTGGATAACAACAACAATAACAACCGAGTAGAGTCCCACAAGTGGGGTCTAGGGAAGGGTAGTGTGTACGCAGACCTTACCCTTACCTTGGGTAGAGAGGCTTTTTTGATAGACCCTCTGCTCAAGAAGATGAAAAGAAACAATTGAAATAAGCAGTAACAACAACAAAGGCCAGAAAGATAGTACCAACAACCTAAGAGCATAGCAACAAGTAGTAACAACGGCAAGATACTAGGAAACCGAAGCGGAAAAGAGTATGAAAATAACATGTAGCACTAGCAATCTAAGATAAGACACTATCAGGCTAGTCCTACACCAGGTACGGAATAGAAAAACGCTCGACTACCTACTACTCCCTTCGTTCCAATTTATGTGAACCTGTTTGACTGGGCACGGAGTTTAAGAAAAAAGGAAGACTTTTGGAATTTGTGTTCCTAAGCAAGTCAAAAAGGGGCCCAAAGTATTTGTGTGGTTGTAAAAGCTTCTCATTAAGGGTATAATTGTAAGTTTAAGCAAAATTGTTTCCAAATTTAGAAAGGGGTCATTCTTTTTTGAACGGACCAAAAAAGAAATAGGTTCACATAAACTGGAACGGTGGGAGTAACTTTCAACCCTAATTTCCTCGGTAAGCTGAAGTTGCGCCATGTCCCGTCTTATCACCTTTTGCCTATACTTCTTGGGCCGCCCTCTACCTCTTATCATACCCACCAAAGTCAACCGTTCATTCCTCCTTACTCCTTACTGGGACATCTAAACTTCGTCTTTACACATGTCCGAACCATCTAAGTCTCGCTTCCCCATCTTGTCCTTCATGTGGGCCACACCCACCTTCACACGAATATCTACATTTCTAATCTTATCCAACTTAGTATGTCCGCCCATCCATCTCAACATCATCATTTCTGCTACTTTCATCTTCTGGATGTGGGAGTTCTTGACGGGCCAACACTCTGCCCTATTCAACATGGCCGGTCTAACCACCACTCTATAGAATTTACTTTTACGTTTTGGTGGCATATTCTTGTCACACGAGACGCCAGATGCTAACCTCCATTTCATCCAGCCCGCCCCTATACAGTGTGTGACATCCTCGTCAATCTCCCCATCCCCTTGAAATTTAGGAATTAGGATTAAGAAAATTGAAATTTAGTACTCCCTCCATTCCAGTTTATGTGAACCTATTTCCTTTTTGGTCCGTTCCAAAAAGAATGGACCCTTTCTAAATTTGGAAACAATTTAGCTTAAACTTACAATTCTACCCTTAATGAGAAGCTTTTATAACCACACAATTACTCCGAGCCCCTTTTTGATTTGTTTAGAACCACAAATTTCAAAAGTCCTCGTTTTTTCTTTAACTCCGTGCCCAGTCAAACAGGTTCACATAAATTGGAACGGAGGGAGTATTAGACTTGCCACTAAGAACCTAACATCTTTTCAGCTAAAGTAGAAATTTAAAATGTTTTTTGAACTTAATTATAGCTTTTATCTCTCTTTTTTCCAAAATAATTATTGTTTGCATTTATATTTACATTTTTTTGCATTATATTTTAATTTTCAACTTTGCTTCATTAGCTTATTTTCACCGAACCCCACACTTTAATTGCGCTTTGCACTTAAAGCCTCTGGTTCATGATTGTCATTCTTGTGATGGCTTGTCGTGCGTGTCTTTTTGATTGATGAAAGTTATTTGCAGGTTCATCTGCAGCTGAATGGACGAAGGAGGCAGATTTTCCTGATTGGTTTGATCAGAATTTGTCCGACAGCGAATGTTACCAGGAAAGCAAGAGATGGTCTTCACAGCCACATCTCTCTGCTGTGCATCTTGCAGAGTCAAAACCACTGTATAGAACATCCTCATACCCTCAGCAACCCCAACAACTTCAGCACTTCTTAAGTGAACCCATTTTAGTACCGAAGTCATCGTTCAGTTCTTTTCCTCCTCCAGGTGGCCAGTCTCAACAATCCTCACCTTGCAGCCATTTACGTCCGCAAAACATATCATCTCTTGCTGCTGGACCTCAGTCTCCCTATTTCACTGCTAATCTCTCTTCTTTGTCAAACTCTAATATGCATTTGGCAGGCTTGCCTCATGGGCTCCGTTATGGTGGAAATATGTCACAGTTGAACACCAATGGCCTTTCACTTAATAGCCGGCTGCAAAATCAGTGGACCAGCCATGCAGGACTCATCCATGGGGACCAATCTAGTCTCTTAAACAGTATCTTACCACATCAGTTTCCTCATCAAAACGGGCTATTATCCCCTCACATAATGTCCCCTCTGCAGCAGCAGAGACTGCATCTTGCAGTCCAGCCGTCTTTAGGTCATTTTTCAGCACTACAATCTCAATTATTTAATTCCTACCCTTCACCATCGCATCTGAGCAAATATGGATTGGCGGATTTCAGAAAGCCAAGATCTAAGTCATACCATAAAGGTAGACAGAGTGACTATTCATCTAAACAAGTTACTGACGGTAGTAACCACAAAAGGGAGAGTAATGTATCACAGTTCAGATCTAAGTACATGACTGGTGATGAAATAGAGAGCATTCTGAAAATGCAGCATTCTGCAACACATCGGAATGATCCATATGTAGACGATTATTATCACCAAGCTCGGCTTGCAAAGAAAGCAGCTGAGTCAAGATCAATGCGCCGGTTCTGTCCAAACAAGGAGCAATCGTCACGGTCGCGCAACAGCACAGAAACGCAGCCTCATCTCCATGTTGATGCTCAGGGGCGGGTTTCATTTTCTTCTATCCGCAGGCCTCGTCCTCTTCTTGAATCTGATCCACCAGGCCTTGTTTCCAATGATGGCAGTGGTGAACAGAAGATCTCTGAGAAACCTTTGGAGCAAGAACCGACATTTGCAGCTAGAATTACCGTAGAAGATGGTTTCTATCTTCTCCTTGAGGTCGATGACATTAACCGGCTACTTCAGTTTAGTCAGCCCCAGGATGGTGGTGCTCAACTCAGGCAGAAACGGCAAATCCTGTTAGAAGGCATGGCGACCTCGCTTCAGCTTGTTGACCCCCTTGGAAAAAGTGGCAGTTCTTTAGGGCTTACCCCTAAAGATGACATTGTATTTTTATGGTTGGTATCTCTACCTAAAGGCCGAAAGCTCATCTCAAGGTATCTTCAGCTTCTTATTCCTGGAGGTGAGCTTGCCAGAATAGTTTGCATGGCGATTTTTCGACATTTAAGGGTCTTGTTTGGTGGCCTTCCACCTGACGTGGAAGCAGCAGAGACCATTACTAATCTTGCAAAAACAGTCTCTGCATGCGTCAGTGGCATGGACCTCAATTCGCTCAGTGCTTGTCTAGCTGCTATTGTTTGTTCGTCAGAGCAGCCTCCTCTCCGCCCACTTGGAAGCCCTGCTGGAGATGGAGCCACTGTTATTCTGAAGTCTGTTCTTGATAGGGCAACATATCTGTTAACAGATCCTCAGGCTGGTGGCAGCTTCAGCATGCCTAATCCTGCCCTTTGGCAGGCGTCTTTTGATGCCTTCTTTGGTCTACTTACCAAGTATTGTCTGAGTAAGTATGACAGTATAATGCAATCAATACTTGCACAGACTCCGTCAAACACAGAAATGATTGGTTCAGAGGCTGCAAGAGCCGTAAGTAGAGAAATGCCTGTCGAGCTTCTACGTGCAGGTCTTCCGCACACGAATGAGCAGCAGAGGAAGCTGCTGTTCAGATTTGCTCAGCGGTCCATGCCTGTTACTGGATTTAATGCTCATGGTGGAAGTAGTGGACAAATAAATCCTGAATCCGTAAGCTGCTAGCTGAGCTGCTAAGGTAGCAAATACAGTTGTACATTCGTAACTCTCAGGGTGGTCGTCTAGATGCTCTTTGCCAGAAACATGGTATTCCGGTCCAGAAGAAATAGAAGGCTGGAAGCAAGGGTATGCATATATATTAGGCATCGTTTTAATGCCTGGAGTTCCTCTTCCTCCATCTTGTGTTTTTCTTTTTTCTTATTTACCACCTTCCTTTCCCTGTTTCTTTTTCTCTTCTCGTTCACTTTCTTTTTTCAGCTTTCCTTGTTCGTTATTTGAAGTAGAAGGTGGGGTTTCTTTAACTTTTTCCTTCTGTTGTCTTACTAGCTGTGTATTATGTGCGAAGGTGAAGCATGTATTAGTTGTTCTTTTAAGTTTCTTTGTCTAGAGAGCTTATTTTTATGCTCTTTTGATTAACTGGGATAAGAGCTGGAAAGGTAGAATGTCAGGTGGTTTATGGAGACTTTTGGCAACTCTTGGACTCGGTCGTTTCCCCTCGTTTCTTTCAACAAGGTAAAAAAACGTAAACTTTGATGGCTCGTAAGAGAATAGGCCTCTCCCCTGTAGTTTCAGTAGGAGACCTTTGCTAGAATTGGAACTTTTTGAGGATGAAAACTGTATTAAGTAGATGTTCCTCTTCATTGGCAATTACTCAATTACCTTCCCCCGAATTGTTTACAATGTTGCTCTGAAATGTTATCCCTATTGTAAATTGAAGTATATGTGGGTGGCATAGAGGTGAACTACTGTTGATCGCATTGGATATACAATAGTGCTTTGTCTTTATTGCTGCACTGCTAGAAGGGCAGCCTGTGGTGCATTAACGCGGGCACCCTTTCTCTGCTGCATTTGTGTATGATGATGCTTTTGCCAGTTCAGCTGTTCAGCAGCTAGGATGGTGTAGCAGTTTCTGTAGATAATTGAGGCAAATGCTGCTTTTTCTCCAGTCAAAATAGATACATGTTAAAGCAGTTCCTGTTGATAATTGATGGAGGTTTCATGTCAATTTCATGCAATATAAAATATTATTATCATCACTCTGACTCATGTATATAGCAACTTGCTCATCTTTTTGTCCTCTCTTGGCTGCATTTTTCCTTGTGCTAGTTTGTTTTTAAAATCCCACCTGCCCTCCAAGCACTGAAGTCTAGCCAGTTCCAGCTAGTAATTCCATGAATTGTCAAGGTAGAGAGATTTAAATATTAAAGGATATATATATATATATATATATCTCATCGTCATCATCATGATCGTTGTAATTTAATCTATTGTAGCAGAACGTTTACTGTATATTTTAAGCTGCCAATCAATGCTATTAAACAGATTATTTGGCTAATGCATAAAAGGGAAAGAGAAGGGTCAATGGTACATACATGTCCTTATAAAAAAAGAAAGAAAAAAAAAAGGGCCAATGGTACATGTGCTCGAATGATGCATCAAACATGTATTCTTTCTCATTCAGTTAACATCGATTACGGGCTAGCCAGTTTTCAGATTGGTCATTTAAAAACAATCAACGTTTGCAAAATTATTGAGAAATAGTTACTCTCTCCGGTTCACAATAAGTAATCAATTTTTTTTTTCATTTTGGTTCAAAATAAGTGTTCAGTTATGTAATAAAAAAGAATTCAATTTGTTTTTACAAAATAACCCTATGTACATATCTCTAAAAAGTTTTCTTACTCCTCACATTAAATGTTTAATTTAGGGGTAGTTTAGTCATAGTAAGTATTTTTGTATAGAATTTAGTATTTTCTTAAAGGGCGAGCTAAAAGCAAATTGGTCACTTATTGTGAACCGGAGGGAGTATTATTTTGCTGTAACACGGAAAGTTCCAGCATAATATACTGGAGATTGGAGCACATGCGTATGAACTTCCAGCATATTATGATGGACTGGTATATTATACTGGAAATCCAGTATACTTACGCTGGAACTCCATTGTAATATACTGGAGTTCCAGTATACTTATGCTGGAATATTTTTTCGGATTTTGAACAGTGTATTCGTTCAGATTTATCTTTACATGAAAAGTGGCTAAATTTCGATTACTTTTGAAACTGTGACTATTTTTGAATGGCCACTTATAAATCTGGCTATTTTTGAATTTCTTCCTTTTTAAACTCGTAATGGCCTCGGCCCGGACAATATTACCGGCGGGCTAGGCTGTTACAATTCTATGTCCTCAAAAAGAAGCTTTCTTATACCCTTTGCTTGGTTCTTTTTTATCTTTAAGCTTGCCCTTTAAATATCAATTTCTTCCCTTGAAACTTTTGATCATCCTAAGTTGTGTTGACTCAAAGCTTCAAATAGTTAAAGAAAACACAAATATACTTTTTTTTTCAGTTTTATAATTTTTTCAAACGGTTGACTTGAACACTATTTTAGTTTATAGTAGTAAGAGAAACTACATGCATGATGCTCAAACTAGGCTGTAACGTGAAAAGTTGTATTGGTAGAGACTGCACGTTTCTTCATGTTCTCATCTTTTCTTCATATGTATGATACAAGTGATATCCAGCTAATAACAAGAATTGAAAAGTGGAATTTTTTTTTACTGTAGTTTATAGGTTGGGCTTTTCTCTTTCCGTAGTTCTTTGTCATTATTGCTATGATTATGTTTTTCTTGGCTCGACGGTTTATCAAAAATAGCTTCTGAACCTTCACAATATAGGGGTAATGTCTGAATACATACTGTCCTCCTTAGACTCCACTAGTGGGAATATACTAAGTATGTTGTTATTTTTGTTATTACAGTTTATTGGTTGGGCTATATAAATTGGTGTAAATACCTGGTGCAAGTAAGATATTACTCCTTCCCGTCCACAATAAGTGATTTTTTGTTGTCCAAAATAAGTGATTTTTCCATATTTCAAGACTGAATTAATTACTTTTTTGCTACATTACCCTTTGGAGTAAATAATGTCGGAGCAAGTGTTAGGAATATTTATGTGAAGCGATAATAAAAGTTAATTTGATCAATTTCATTGCTAATTTATGTTAAAAGGTAAATTTCTTAATATGTGTGAAAACAATTTAGAAAAAACTACTTATCTTGGACCGGAGGGAGTATTGGCTATATATTCCACCCCCTCCCCCGTCGAATTATGGCATCTCTTTTTTTGACAGTTTATCATATTTAATTTACTTGGGCTATATAATTAATAGACACAGACAAATTAGCTTCTTAAAAATCTTTTTTTTTTCTCTCTCTCTAGTTATAGCGTCTCTTTTATTAACAGTTGTTGATAGTTCATCGGTTTTTGTCATATTTAATTTACTTCCATTTAAATACTTCAAATGGTTTACATGTCAATTTTTCCCCCCTTTATTTACACCAACTTGATGCATAATATTAGTCAACACATTGAGTCAAAATATGAGTTAGTCAACTTTGACAGCCTATTCGAATACTTTTAACCTAAACTGCAGTAACAACACTTCACTATAAAAGTTAAGTTTTCTCGAAATCAGGTTTTATGTTCTGTTATAATATATGTTTTCTATAGCAGCATTTCGCTATAACATCCAAAAATATTCGAAACAAACGAGACTGTTATAGAGAAGTTTGACTGTAGTAATATTCTCTTTTACAAAGAATTGAGACTCTTAGTAAAATTAATCTCTTTGTTGTTAGATGTAAGGTACATAAGTTACTCATATTTGATAATAATAGGATAAACAATAGTAATTTATTTTAAACATGACTCTCTCTCTATCTCTTTCACTCCCCCTCTCTCTCACAGAGACAATTGTCTTTGTTGTTGTCCTAAGTAGAGTAGGAATTTCAATTTTATAAGTTCGAAATTATTTTAGAATAACAATTTCAAGTGCTAATTAATAATTGAGTTTTAAACTTAATATATGTACATATTTAATGAATTTCTTAAACGTAAATACATTATTTAAGCAAAAGCTTTTGGATTCGGCTGAATCCGTAACTGGACTTCTAGCTCCGCCCCTATTTGTTGCTATATTTTTATCCTCCACAACCTTCTAATTACCTTATATTCTTTTGAGATATTTTCATACAAGATTGTAAAGGGTGGACGTAAAGGGGTATAATTCGGAATCTAATTTGCGTATTCTGCTCTCTTAAAGTTTAACCTACAACTAAACAAATTATGATATCCTTTCTTCCCAAATTTAATAGACTAGCTTTAGACCTTTAGTGTACGTGCTTTGCACGTGTGATTAGTGTCAATCAGTAAAATATATATATATATATATATATGAAGAACATGTAAATCAAGTTATCTAATGCTAAGTTTTAAAATGTTTACATTAGGTTAATGTTTTAAAATAAGTAACTTTGTACAAAGAAAAGTACAGGGGGTTGCCTTTTATTTGAACAAATACCAGAAAGAAAATTAATTAATGGCAACTAACTTAGAATATATTTTGTCTTCTAATGTTTCATTCATATTGTTTTAACGTTTTTAACAGTTTGACTCTTACTACTATATTATATTCTATTTTATTATAAAATTCGAAAAGAATGACTTAGATTTTTCGCAAATTGGTTAAATCAAAGACTTTTTTTTGGTTGTGTGGAGGTCGAGGATTAAGGTAGAAGGTTAGTAGGTAGTTTATAGTGTTCACCGATAGGCGTAGTATCATGCATTTCCCTTCAGATTCTTAGATTTTTATTACGGTATGTGGTTTTGTTCACCGCAGGTATTGTATATTCCTTGTTGCTATTATTGGATACTAATCCTTTATCTGTACCTTTCTATTTTTTATTTTTATTTTTATTTTTACTTATATATATATATATATGTGTGTGTGTGTATATATATATATATATATTCATCTTTCTTCCTTCCTTGCTTCTCTCTTCTTCTTGTTGCCCTTCCTGAGCTGAGGGTCTATTGGAAACAACCTCTCTACCTGCATTAGGTAGGGGTAAGGTCTGCGTATAGATTACCCTCCCCAGACCCCACATGTTGGGATCAAACTAGGTTTGTTGTTGTTTTGTAAAGACTTTCTTTGGTTAATTAGGATTGTTCTTAACGTTAGAGAGATCTTTTTATTGTTGACTCAAATCTTAATAATAGCCCATACCAAGTTTTAAATGTTTAATTGTAATTATAATTTTCATCCAATAAGAATTTTACGTCAATGTAATAAAAAGTCGTTCAGAGTACGCGCATCGCGCGTGTATCCTATCTCAATGAGTGTTTGAGTTATGAAATAAAAGTATAAATTCCAGACAATAGTCATTAATATTGACATTGTACGTATAACTAACTCAATTAAGAAAAAAATATCTCATAGAAATCCTCAATCATCAGTTAATAATTCAACTTAAAATTTATGTCAATTTTTTAATAAATAAAGTTAGCACACTTCCTTTTTAGTTTCAGTCGTGCACATAGTCATTGAAAACATAAATAGTGAATAGAACGTCACACATATAACAAACAACTTATAATCCATGAATTTCAGATGAGCACAATATCAAAATGCAATGAAGATGAGAAAAGACATTCAAAAAGTATACTAAAGTAAGCTA
This sequence comes from Nicotiana undulata, assembly GCA_005239495.1. NCBI lineage: Eukaryota > Viridiplantae > Streptophyta > Magnoliopsida > Solanales > Solanaceae > Nicotiana > Nicotiana undulata. The sequence goes on from ML257624.1 coordinate 62,348, forward strand.
GTAAAATACATCGGAGAATGACTCAGAATTATATTTGAAAGAGTATGTTTAGTTTTGATATATCATTATTCAAGTAAATTTAATAATTCTAATATTGATTAACTCCATTTATCGTTATATTAGAGAAAAATTAGTTTATAACAATCTAAAATTTATTTTTAAAAAGGTAAAATGATCGACACGCGTTTCGATTGAAGAACACGTATTTCTTCTTAATTTGAAGGGCATATATTTTGAAAAAATCTTACAAAAATCGTAGTCATTCCTGTAACATGATATTGAATCCAAATGATTGATATATTTATTTTTTGGTAATTAAATTCCGATATTTATTATTTATTATGATTCTTCAAAAAGCCATCAATAAAAATAATTATATTTTTTAGAGATTTGGAATAAAGAGTGTCTTCATATAGTTTAGAAGACACTGGTTCACACGTAAAGAAATTGAGCACATATATTTTATATTAATTTAAAGGGCATATCCTTTGGGGTATGCTTACAAAAATTGTAGTCATTTTTGTGACATAATATTAAATCTAACATGATCAAAATCGTTATATATTTTTATTATAATTCTTCAAACAGTCATCAATTAACACTAATTAAAAAATTGTATATTTCTTTTAGAGCTATTGGAATGAACGGCTAGGTCATATAGTTTCTAGGAAAAAAATAAATAATTAAGTAACAATGTAAGATCTAAAACTGACTAATATTGAATGTGTATTTTACAACCATTAACTTATTACGTATACAAAAAACTATAGTGAGCCATTAATTGGAATATATGAAATATAAAAATAGTAATAATAAATGTCAACTTATTTTGAATACTTATTATTTCATTCTTATTTCTTGTATTATGAATTTTAAACAAGTTAACTTTTAATAATATATTATAATTGATTCGACATTATTTTCTAATTTCTTTCATCATTGGTAGTCTTTTTCTATTGAAATATATCTATTTAAGTCAAGATTTTTGTCAACCTGAAGATAGTTTTACTTGTATGATGAATTTGAAAACTAATGAAATTAATTTTTTTTGCTAATTAGTTATTCCAAATATTTAATTATTTATTTTCATAAATAAAAGATATAAATTATATTTTATTGATTTAAATTATTAATATTAACTCATACCAAATTTTAAATATTGGATTATAATTATATTTGATCGAATAAAAATTATTTTGTCATATTGTAAGAAAATCAAACGAGTGGGAAATCGTTTTGTATATTTTAAAGTATTTTAGTATATAGAAGAGTTTCACCTAAATCAAAATATAAAAAAAGTTACTATGTCATCTTCCATGAACGTCATACGTCCTCTTTCTTTTTTGATTGAATTCTTGGTATCTGTCCAAAGGAAAAAACTTCTAAATATACCTATTTGGTTAGTATTTTTAATTCTTTCCTTTTCTTGCCATTTATATATAATTTATTTAAGTGTAAAAAATTATATAAAATAAAATGTTAATATTTTTGAAGTTCAAAATATTAAATTTTTCTACGTAATCCAAATAAGGAAGAATGTAATATATACAATTTAGTTGATTTTGTAGTCCTAAATATTAGAAAAATAATTAAATGAGTATTTCTACATATTAGAAAAATAATTAAATGAATATTCCTACATATTAGGAAAATAACTAAATTATTGTTTCACCTAATGCAAACTCTATTTTCAAAGGGTAAGGCGAAAGATATTTCACTAAGGGTTTTCGTGTTTTTAATGTAATATAGATAGATAAAATGTTAGTAATATTTTTGAAGTTCTAAATATTAAATTTTTCTACGTAATCCAAATGAGGAATAATGTAATATATATAATTTATTGATTTTGTAGTCCTTAATATTAGGAAAATAATTAAATGAGTATTCTTACATATTAGGAAAATAACTAAATTACTATTTTATCCAATGTAAACTCTATTTTTAAAGGGTAAAAAAGGCGAACGATATTTCGCTAAGGGCCTTCGTGCTTTTAATATAATATAGATTATTGAATATTAAATCATTTAATCATCCATGTATTATGCTAAATTCATATTCTTACGCCATATTTAAGGATAATATGGCTCCAATAATCTAAATATAAAATATTTTCAATGCAAAGGCACCAAAAAATAATAAAATTAGTTATTCAAGCTTAAAATATGTTTAGTGAGATACAAGAAATAAGAGGTAATTAATTTAAAGTTATTCAACTTCTTTTGTTTCCTTATAAAAGGGAGTAGCTTAGGATTTCGAGTTATACTCGATATATAATAAATCCTATTGCATGAGATTAGGGTGCTCATGGTTCGCTTTGGATCGGTTTTTCCTAAAAAAAACTAAATTAAGTGAGTCGGTTCTTCAAATCTTGAAATCAAACCAAACCAATTAAATCGATTTTTTATCGATTTGATTTTTGCCGGTTTTGGTCGGTTTTTCGATTTATCGGTTTTTTTCTTAAATATGAGTCATACACTACCAAACACATATTTCGGAAACACATTTTCAATGTAACACTATCAAACCAATTGCTCTTTGAGAAATCTATCATTTACCAAGATATATTGATGATAATTGAATCAACTAGTGATGAATAATTTAAGTACTCAATTAAAAATTGATTATTTTAAACATGAAATAAATTCTTGTACTTAGCAAAAGAAAACTACCAATCAAACTAGAATGTAAAGACAAAGGATTAGATTATAATAATAGCAAAAAACTGGACTAAACATATAAACAACTAATATGTACCATTAAATTTTAGAAACTTTATATAAAAATATACATATATATGTGTGTGTGTAATAATATGTTTAAATAGCTACTTCTATAGATAGTTTGGTTCGATTTTTTCCAATTATTTTTTGATTAAAATCAAAACCAAATAACTTTGATCGGTTTTTAAAATTCATAATCACAGTCAAACCTAACCTAAAAAGTACATTTTTTTGGTTGGTATGGTTCGATTTTCGGTTTGATTCGATCTTTCGGGTTTTATGAACACCCTTAGACGATAATAATAAAATTCAAAAAAGAAATAAGTCCACCAAATAGGAAAATGACATTTTCCCTCTCTCCATTGAAAAATAAACCATCGTAATTCTCTCTCTCACACACTGAGTCCCCAATAGACCAGGGACTCTCTTCCACCAATGTCTTTCTTTCTCTCTCTCACACACACACACACTTAGCAGAAGAAAAAGGAGAGTCATCAATGATAAAACGACTAATGGCAGTTTTACGTGTAACACAATTTTTAATATTTTATAATTAATTATAATCCATTAATTTAATTTTGAGGCTGCTTTGAGTTTATTATTAGTCTCAAGAACATGGTCCACTTTTCTTCCACTGTAATATATTGTCTTTTCGGATTTTCTAAATCTACTTAATCTTATATTATTTGACTTCTTCTTCTTCTTCTTCTTCTTATATACTACAAAAACTTCTTTGTTCTTTGTCTTTATATCTCCCATTTTTCTCTCTCTCTCTTTTTTTTCCTTAATATTAATACTAGTAATTAATATTATTATTATTATTATAACATACATCAGTTTTGGTTAAAGGACAAATCTCTTCCGTTTCCTCTTTGGTTTCAGGTAAACAATCTTTTATGACATATTCTTTGTTAATATTCATCATCTGGGATTTTTTACGTGATTTTTTTGTTTATTATCTTGAATTTGATTTTGCATGTGATTTTTACATTGTTATAAAAAATTTGGCGATCATCTTCTGAGGCTATAGAGTGTTTTTTTTTTTTTTTTTAAAAAGGAAATTAATTGTTTGGTGAATTATATTCTTGGTTCCTCCGCTTTTAAGGTCGTTGCAGAATATTGACTTTTTGTTTTTATTTTTCTGTCATCTTTCTATACACATTATCATTTTTGTATCGATAATTTCATGATATACATTCTTTTAAGTACATTCTCTGAAATAGATAGAAGAATTTATTTGTAGTTCTACGATTGTTGTAGCTTTGTGATGTTTCAAATCAATTTCTGATTAATTAGTCTTTTATTAAGAAAATTATTTGTTTTTTTAATTTTTAGTGGGATTTTATTGGGTATGTTGTTGTTGTTGTTGTCTTTTTAATTTTACACTATTCATCTTTTTATTGGTGTTTAATGTTACCTTAATATTCATTCTCTTGGTGAGAAGAAGATAACTTGTGCTTCGGCATCATGATCTTTGATTTCCAGCTTGGAAACTACTTATTTTTATTAGAGTGTAATGACAAAATTGGCATCTCATTGTCTTTTCGTCTTCTTGAGCCGAGGGTCTATCGGAATCAGCCTCTCTACCCCATCGGTAGAGGTAAGGTCTGCGTACATACTACCCTCCCATACCCCACTTGTGGGACTATACTGGGTTGTTGTTGTTGTTGTTTTGTATTTAAATATATGATATTTTTTTAGGTTGGAGATAGGTGTTTTTTTGATGAAATGATTTAATTGGATTATCTCCCTTTTGAAAAAAAAAAAATCAGCTTTATATCTGTGGTAGTTGATCTTGAATATTCAACATTAGAAATATATTGATTTTCACCCATAACCGAGTACTTTTGTGTGTAAATCATGTTCATGAGGTTAATAATCTTTTTAGTAGTTAGGCTTATATATAAGGAAGTTTTGATGGCCGGAATTCTATGGCTGCTGAGCTTCAATGCTGATAATGGCTTCCCCTGAGCCGAGGGTCTACCAGAAACAACCTCTCTACCTTTATAAGGCTGCGTGCACACTATCCTCCCCAAACTCTACTTGTGGGCAGAGGCGGACGCACATTACGGGTTGTGGGGTCACCGGCACCCGAAAACTTCGGCAAAAACTACCTTTATACTTGCAAATGTTTTCAAAAAATAGTTGGATACCAATCTTTATGAGTAGTGATAATTTATATTGAATATTATGGTGCCCCCACAACCGCCGAATCCTGGGTCCGCCTCTGTTTGTGGGATTACATTGGTTTTTTTTTGTTGTTGTTGCAGTGGTGTTTGGACTAAATTCTTGTAGTGTTAGATTTAATAGTTGAAGGATAAGGCAAAATATTAAGTTTCCTTTGGCAAGAATTTTGAGTATGTTGAATTGTTACGCGGGTGAAATGTAGAAGAACTTAAAAACATTCATTAGACAAATGAATTGAAATACCAATTACAAGAAATATATAGAAAAGATACTTCAAAATTATTTTGCGCGGACTCTTCAAAATGTAGCCGTACCCGTGTCGGATCCTTCAAAAATGCACTATTTTTGGAGGATCCGTCACATATCCAGCAACATTTTCGGAGAGTCTGAGCAACATAGCATCAGAAGTGCTAAAGATATTTGCACACTTACTTTCAGGCATGGATTTTGTGGAGTTAAAGAGAAGGAGCAGCACTTCCAGGAAATTGCTCTTGGTTGCTGGCATTGCTGCAATTTGTTTTCTTATATTCAGAAATTCATCCGGTGTTAGTACCTCCGTCAAGGTGATTGTCTGACGCATAATTAGATCATATGTCTTAAGTATTTATAGTCCAGACTTATAGTACTATATTTTAAGCATCCGTCGCTGATAGGCAATCCAAATTTGGTATTTTCAGTTTTCTCAACATGAACCTGGTGTAACTCATGTATTAGTGACTGGAGGTGCTGGTTACATAGGTTCTCATGCTGTCCTTAGACTCCTAAAAGATTCATACCGTGTAACTATCGTGGTATGTCCCTCTTCATTTCGACGCCCCATTCATGAATCAAGTTTTAGAATGTGTGATAATCATGAGATTTTCCAACAGGACAACCTTTCGCGTGGAAACATGGGTGCTGTAAAAGCTCTCCAAGAACTATTTCCCGAGCCAGGGCGATTTCAGTTTATTTATGCTGATCTTGGAGATGGTGCTGCTGTATCCTGGATAATTTCTTTTCTTCTTTCATCCTGATTTGTCCTTCACTTTTATTACTCTGTATAGTAACATCTTTGTTACAGCTTCAAATATTGTCAGGATTTTTTTATCCTTAACCAACAACCTCAGGTTAACAAGATTTTCTCGCAAAATGCATTTGATGCTGTGATGCATTTTGCAGCTGTTGCATATGTTGGTGAAAGTACTCAAGAACCACTTAGGTACCTGTGAATGTTAAATTTTTGATAAAAGAAATTATATCATAAACAACCTCTCTGCCCTCTCGGGGTAGGGTAAGGCTGCGAACATCCTACCCTCCCCTGAAATTGTTTCTCTCCTTTTTTGTCTGTCTTGTAATACTCTTGCACTGTGCAGGTATTATCATAACATCACGTCAAATACTCTGCTTCTAGTTAAGGCAATGGCGGCGCATGGTGTAAAGACACTAATTTATTCAAGTACCTGTGCAACATATGGAGAGCCTGAGAAAATGCCTATTACAGAAGAGACACCACAAGTCAGTAACTAATGTCTACTTCATTAGAAACTTTTTTGTTTATACTGATGTTTCATCTCTAAAGTCAAATGTCAATACGAAAAACACCGTCCTGTCAAACTAGAACGAGTTTGCTCCATTAGGCGTTTTCACGTTTGCCAATGTCTGGAATATTTGTTTGTAATTATAATTATTGTTACTGATTCCAATTTTTCCAAACTAACTGGTGTAACTGCGAATACAAAACAGGCCCCAATAAATCCATATGGAAAAGCAAAGAAAATGGCTGAAGATATCATACTGGACTACTCAAAGACTTCAGATATGGCTATCATGATATTACGGTTCGTGTTTTAAACTTCAATATCTTGAAAAGGGATGATCATCTGATCCTTAGTAAAGAGCGCCTTCCTACGATTGAATAAGGGCATTATCATTATAGGATTAGTTTGCTTCACCAACTCGAACAATATTCAAGCCTAGTGGCGGAGGCAGAACTTCTGCAAAGGAGTTCAAAAAAGGAATAAGTTAAAAAATTTAAAAAGATTGTAGCTAGTAGGAATGGAACCAATGACCTCATAATGGTTTGAACCCCCTTGATCACTAAGCCATGTTTTTGGGCTGTGTTAAGGGGATTCAAAACATAATATATAGAGGTAAAAATCAGATTTTACCTTATATACACAGTGTAATTTTTCCGTTGCGCCCCCTAAATCCGCCCTTGTTCAAGCCACTTTGCATAATAATGCTAAATACATTCATGTGATGAATAGTAGTATTTGCACCTAGGAAAACCTGTTATAAATATGCACCTATATTAGTTTTTGAGTGATCCTAGGTCTTTTTCATCACCAACCTGGAAAACTCTTTTTTTCCAACTCCTTGAAGCTTGATAAAGTTGTCGATAAGAATCTGAAGTCAGTGCAAGTGTAACGTTTTGTACATAAACATTTCTCAAAGCAAGTATCTGATGGTCTTCAATGTTCTATTCAGGTACTTCAATGTGATTGGCTCGGACCCTGAAGGAAGGTTAGGAGAAGCTCCACGACCAGAATTACGTGAGCAAGGTCGGATATCTGGTGCTTGTTTTGATGCAGCCAGGGGTATAATTCCAGGATTGAAGGTAAGCAGTAATAGGTGCATTACTGAATGTTCTTCAAGTAGATATTGCACTTCTTTTCTTGATTTGTCATTTTCTACTATTCTGTTACTTAGTTATCTAAAAATCTTTATTCTTATCTGGCAATTTCAGATAAGAGGAGTAGATTATAACACACCAGATGGCACTTGTGTAAGAGACTATATCGACGTGACAGACCTAATTGACGCTCATGTTAAAGCTCTCGAGCATGCAAAACCTAGCAAAGTTGGCATTTACAATGTTGGGACTGGAAAAGGTTACTTTGCACTACTTATAAATTACTTTTTGAACATTTTGTTCGTTGCAAACTTATATATTCCTATTGGCAGAAGCGGATGTAGCCTAAAGGCTATGGGTTCATCTGAATCCATAAGTTTTGACACGGAGTATAGATATATACGTAAAAACCTACTAAAATCTCAATAAATACAGTACAATGAGTTTAGCGCAAGTTTGAACTCATTAAATTTAAATCTTGGATCAGCCTCTGCAGTCATTTTGATGGTCTCGTACTTGTCTTGTCATTACAGGTAGTTCAGTGAAACAATTTGTGGAAGCTTGTAAAAGGGCAACAGGAGTGGACATAAAGATTGATTACCTGAGTAGACGTCCAGGAGACTACGCTGAAGTCTACAGCGATCCTTCTAAAATTAGGCGCGAACTGAACTGGATAGCAAGGTATTCACTTGAAGAGAGTTTAGCAATAGCATGGAGATGGCAAAAGGTACACAGAAATGGTTACAACTAAAGTAACTCAGTTTTGCTGATCAGGTTATTGCCTCGACGAGACAGGATTAGCTTTTGTCGATTCAGATTCTTATCGATATCCCATTTTGTTATAGTTTTACAGTTTACTAGATGTATATCCGCCTTTACATGTTCTTTGTTTATCAAAAGGCAAATTTAAATTCTCAGGTGATTTGGATAACAAAATGTATACATGAGATATAAAGTGACAAGAAGATAGCTGGGAAATGGAAATATCCACAGCTGATTCTATAGCATCTTAGTTTTTGTTTGTAGTTCTAAGATCAATAAATTTTGTGCTTCTTCTTCATTTAATATTTCATGATACATCTTGTCAAAGTTTTTCACAGAGGAAAATCTAACTACAAGTTATCCTATCCACAAGAAAATGAACTAGCATTAGTACTAGAAATCCTCAACAAATTATGGCATCTCAATATTTCTCCTATGTGGCATTGATTTATGAAAATCGGGTAGCTAAAGGGTATGTGTTTTCTTGGAAAATAAGTAGTAATCTTACTCATTTTTCATTGTTTGGCACGCAAATGAAGTAAAATAACTTCTCTAAGAGTATTCATAAATTATAATTAGATACAATAAACATGAAGCCATAAATTTTCGAACCAACAACCTTCCAAGTCCACAAATTTCATAAACTTCTGAACCGCTAAACTTTTGAACCCGTAAACTCTATACTTTCTAAAGCCGCAAACTTCCAAACACATAAACCTCCGAACTCATAACTTTGGAACTCGTAAAATTTTGAACCTGTAAACTGAAAAATATAAATTAAAATAAAAGAATTTTTTTGTTCTTTTTTTTGGGGGGGTGGGGGGTTGGTGGTGCAGAAAAACGAAAAAATAGAAAATACAAAAAAAA
>ML257625.1:0-12835 GCA_005239495.1 Nicotiana undulata
TTCGAGGTATACACTGGCGTTCGTGGATCCCGAGGCTTCTTTCCTTTACTTCTTCATTGTCTTCTCCTTATTTTCCAGACAGTGTTGTATTTTCATTTCCAGACTTGTATTTAGTATTCCAGTAGCTAGTCCGTGATATTGTGACACCCCGGTTTTGGGATTGTACGTCGTAGATGTCTTATCATTTCATTTTGAGTTTTCTAAGATAATATTATTATTTTTCTGTTGTGAAACAATTGAAGTGATTTGGAATGTTCAGNTGAATGTTCAGAAAAGTTTTGAGAATTACTAGTGTGGGATGTTCCTTTTTATAAGATTTGACATTAATGAATTCGAGAAATGTTCAGTAGAGGTTGGAAGGTTAATTGGTTTTATTACTGTTATGTTGCTGTTATAAATGTAAAAGTGTTGTGTACGTTGGCTTGTCTAGCGGGTTCAACGTTAGACGCAGTCACGGTCTGAAAGGTGGGATTTTGGGTCGTGACACTTTATGACGCATTTCTTTAATATATATATATATATATATATATATATATATATATATACACACACACATTAATAAATTTAGAACAAATCAACCCAACTCACCTTCAATAAAGAAAGAAGCATGAGAGTATTGCCAAAATATAATATGTAGTCCCACAAATTTATATTAACGTGCATCCGATAGAGAAAAATAAAATAAAATAAATAGAACAAAAAAACTCTTTTTTGTTAAAAAAAAAACACACAAGAATAAGATTATATTACTTAAACAAATGGGTACATAGTAGAAGTTTAGGGCATTGCTATTGCCCATAGATGCCAGATACGAACACACAGAACTAGAAATATCTTTAAACATATTACAAACATCATTCTTATTTTTTTGAATTACTTCTTCCACAAAAGGGGGTGGGCGGCAATGGAAAAAATACTTTGTAGAAAGACGATTTCTTCTAGCTTCACTGGCAAGTCTGTGAGCCACTTCATTTTCTTCCCTGAAGTTATGTCTCAGTTGGGGTAGCTTCAGCTGGTGCATTAACCATCTTCATTCACAAATAACATTAGGAAAGATATAGCTTTCTTTTTGTATCAGTTTGATTATTTCCGTGCAGTCTGTTTCAACTGAAAATTCATATTCTTTGCGACTTTTAAGCCTTGTAATAAGGCCAGCAATTCTGTATGAATTGGCGAGAGAGCTCTACATATTTTTGGATACTGTAATATCCAGTCTCCATTGTTGTTGCGGAAAACACTCCAATTCCTGCATTTTTGTTATTGCTCAAAAATGCTCCATCACAATTTAGCTTGATTATTCCTTTGGGAGGCTTATCCCAATGTATTGGGATTTTGATTTTTTTTGTCTTAAAGGGGTTTCTTTCAGTAAAGAAATGGTACTCCCGTGCAAGATTTATAACCTTTCAAGTATCAAGATAGAGGTCACAATTATTTATGTTGTTGTGGTTTTATTCTTCCAGATTTTCCAAATTGAGAATGGAAAAAGAGTATCCCAGTTAATGTTATATTTACCGTAATTAGTGAACTTGTTTTTCAATTCGACTAGCCAATTGTTGTGATTGTTAATGGTAATGGGTGGAAGGCCCATATTCCCTCAATAACGATTGGATATCGGAAAATGAATAAAAATATGGGGTATATCATCCACTTTATTGTTACAGATTGTGCATGTAGCATTGATATTAATGCCTATTTTTGCTAGGTAAGCACGGCAAGGGATACGGTTATGCATGCATTGGCAATGAATTTTTTTTATTTTGTTGGGGTATTGGAGGTTCCAAATCCATTTGAAAATTTGCGTAGATGGAGCGGAGGTTGGAAGAAGTTTATAGCAAGATTTAGTGGTGAATATTCCGTTTGAGTTTAGGCTCCAGCTAATTTTGTTGAATTTAAGATCTTTACTATGGGTAGAAGTAAGGGCGAGGTTCTCCACAATTTCCTTAGGTAGGTCGAAGGAGATGGCATTTGGGTTCCATTCCTCATTCTCGAAAAGGTTTTTTATGGAGAGATTAATGTCATTTTTGCTTAGAGGACCTTGTATAGATTTTCTAAGCGAATGACAATTGTAAATCAAATTTGTATCCCAGATATTGAGCCTAGAGTCTAAAGAGGGATGCCAAAGGATACCGTTGTTGCAAATATTTCACCCCTTAAAGATTTGTTTCCATATGAAGGAAGTGGATATCAAAGACCTTCTATTAGTGTACTTAGCAATGATAATATGGCTCCAGGGAGAGCTAGGGTTTGTTAACAATCTCCAAGCAAGGCTAGAAAGAAGAACCATGTTTTTATCCTTCGCAGAGTGTAAACCTAGACCCCCCTCATTTTTTGGCTTAGTTATTATTTGCCAATTGATGAGGTGCAACTTTTTAGCCGAGCTAGTGGAACCCCATAAAAGATCTCTTTGAATTTTGTCAATCTTCTTAAGGATCCTAGGGGGAAGAAGGGTATATTGCATTGAGTGAGTGGGTATAACAACACTAAGAGTACTATTGGCTAAGGTAGTTCTACCCGCAATATTAATAAAGGAGAATTTTCAATAGGACAACCTTGTTTGTAACTTATCAATGATAAATTGGAAGTCTTTGGTGGTGGGAGAGTTATTCAAAATAGGGAGCCCCGGGTATTTTCCAAATTCATGGGTACAATTGATACCAAAAGAGGTTGTGAAGTAATTCACTATTTCTTTAGGGAAATTTTATGGTAAGACAATTATGGATTTGGGAGAATTTATAGTTAAGCTCGATTCATTACTAAAGAGATATATGCAAGAATTGATGCATTGGCCAATTTTTTTAGTAGCTTTTCCCATTAGTGTATGTCACGACCCAAATTCCCAACCTTCGGGATCGTGATGATGCCTAACACCACACTTGCTAGGCAAGCCAATGTTAGAATTTATTTAATTATTTTCTATTAAAGTCTACTTAATTATAACAGAACAATTTAAAAAAGACAATCGATTAATGAATAACTTCGTGAATAAAATAATAATCAAGTAAATAAAATGAGCCACAGATAAATATATAACTATGAGACTACCCCAGGGTCTGGTGTCACAATTCACGAACCACTAAGAATACTACAAATAATTGGCTGAAAAAATTATGTATCTGTTTTGAATGTAAGAAAACATTGTCTATAAAATTAAGAGAAGACTCCAGGAATATGCGGACGCCAGCATATCTATCTTGTGTATCAAAATGAATGGTCATCTACTACTCGATAACTCAACTCTGGCCACAACCTGGATCTGCACAAGAAGTGCAGAGTGTAGTATCAGTACAACCGATGTAACGACCCGATCGGTCGTTTTGAGAACTTAAGCATCGTTCAGTTGCGTAAGTTCTTGAACAGCTTCACATTGGGTGTATCATCCTCCGTGCGTGGTTGGATTCAGTTATCGGATAATCCGGAGTCGAATTGGGAGAAACATTTCAATTTTTGACGCTTAAGTGTGAAAGTTGACCGAAGGTTTGCCTTTTATGTAAACATCCTCGAAATGAGTTTTGGTTAATTTCAAACACTTTATATGGTTATTTTGGACTTAGGCGCGCATCCAGAATTGGTTTTGGAGGTCCGTAGAGTGATTTGAGGTAATTCGGCGAAAGTTAGAAATTCGGCGATTTCGGCTGATAGGTGAAATTTTGATATCGGGCTCGAAATGGAATTCTAAGAGTGGTTGTAGGTCTGTGGTGTTATTTATGACTTGTCTGCAAAATTTCAGGTCATTCGGACGTGATTTGGTTGGTTTCGGCATCATTGGCGAATTTTAGAAGTTTACAAATTCTTAGGCTTGGATCCGATATTTGATTCGGTGTTTTGATGTTGTTTTGGGTGTTCCAGAGGTTCTACTAAGTTCATGTATTGGTATGTGACCTATTGGTGTAATTTGTTGAGATCCCAAGGGGCTCGAGGTGGTTTAGGATGGTTAACAGGAAGTTTGAAGTTTGGAAATGCAGTTGGTGTTGTTGTTCTGGTGTGACCGCACCTGCGGATAGGGAACCGCAGGTGCGAGCTTCGCAGGTGCGGAAAAGGGTGTGCATGTGCGAAAGGTGGAAGACTAGGCAGCCTCTGCAGGTGCGGAGTATTTGGGCGCACATGCGGCGCCGCAAGAGCGGGCTCTTAGGCTCAGAAGCGGAAATGGGTGCAGGTGCGATAGGCCATGCGCACCTGTGGATGCGCAGATGCGGCTAAGTTGGTCGCAGGTGCGGAAGTCCTAGAAGATTTCATTTATGCGAGGGTTAGCCATTTTCTTCATATTTTGAGTTTTGGACTCCGGATTGGGAGCGATTTTTGTGGATTTTCAAGCTAATCGAGTGGGTAAGTGTTCTTCACCTAGATTTAAATATATTCCATTATTTTATCCTTGTTTTTACCATTTAAATTGGGTTTTGGGTTGAAGAAAATGTGGGTTTTGAAAGAAAACTGCTTAAATGAAAAATCGTGATTTAAGGGACCAAATGTATCGGAATTTGATAAATTTTTTATGTTTGAACTCGTATTGGAATGGGTATTCGGACTTTTGTAAAATTTGACGGGTTCTGAGGTGCGGGACTGGGGGTCGACTTTTGGGTCGATTTTTATATTTTTCTAAAGATTGAAACTTTATTATTCGGAATAGTTCCTTATACGTTTTATGTGTATTTTGAAGTTTTTTTAGTTGATTTTGAGCCGTCCGTAGGTCTTTTCGCCTGAGAAGTCATTTTAGAGTACCGGGTTGTCGCCGTCGAGGTAAGTATCTTTCCTAACCTTGTGTGGGGGACTTACTCCTTAAGATTTGAGTCTTCTATGCTGATTGTAGCCCGTGTACGCGAGGTGACGAGTGCGTACCCGGACTTATTTGCAAATAGGTTGACCTTTTAGGGTTCTTAGGTTCTTATACGCTTGTGTATGAAGTTGTAATTGCTATGACTACGTTTTGATTGCTAATTTCATAATTTCCTGCTTAAATTAGAATAACTTGCTTTTAGATTTCCCTGGTTGATTATTTGATCTTAATTGACTTAGCTGAACATTTTACCTCTCCTGTCACTATGTTATATTTTCTTCATAAACTGTCTACTTAGCTAGAATTTGTATCATCTCTCCCTATAAATGTTTAGTAGTAATTGGAATATCTATATGTTGGCATCAAGCATGCCCGTGAGTTGTATATTGTGGTTTATATGTTTTCCCTTAAGTGATACTTAGGTTTAGTTAGATAATTATCCGTGTTGATGGTATTTCCTTGGTGTTGCCTGTTACTGAGCGTTGGTGCAAGCTGGGTTTTATTCTTTGAAGCTAATTGTTTAAGCAAGATTGGTTATAGATGTTTCCCTTGCTGGGATGATTTGGTTTCTTATTGCTGACTTGAATATTGTGGGTTCGTTGTTGTGTCTTGTTTCTCTTTGGTTAAGCTGTGTTCTTTACGCTCATTATTTCCTTTTGGAGGTTATTCCTTGTGAATGAGTTGTACTGTGCTGGTGACTTAAGTTCCTTATTTGATTGGCCATAGTACATAGTATTTCTATCTTTGTTTTCTTGTGATTGTTGTGGCGATGTACGATGTTTCTGTCTTGCTATGGTTGTTATCTCTGTTGGCTGCATGCATATTTAAATTGGGACTACGGACGTATTCCGGGAGCTTTCCCCCTGTACTGCATTGCATATTTAAATTAGGACTATGGACATATTCCGGGAGCTTTCCCCCTGTACTGCATTGCATATTTAAATTGGGACTACAGACGTATTCCAGGAGCTTTCCCCCTGTACTACATTGCATATTTAAATTGGGACTATAGACATATTTCGGGAGCTTTCCCTTTGTACTGCATGACAAATTATGAACTACGGACGAAGTTCCGGTAGCTTTATCTTGAAGAGATGATGATCGAAAGATATATATTAAAAAGTATAGTTGAAAAGCATTTATCTTAAGGTAAAACTATGTTTGAAGGACTTTTATTTCAAAGGTATATTTGAAAACCTTTTATTTTGAAAAAACTATGTTTTAATGATTTTCTTTCTAAAAATATATGTATATATATTCGGAGAAAAGTATATTTCAAATAAAGTTTTCTATTTGAAATGATTATATTCAGAGCTTTCAATAAAAACTTACAGGTGAAGGTTTACACTAGAAGTATTTTCCAAAATCACTTGGGGTTGTTGGCTAATGCCTGACGTGGAAACTGTTGCAGTGCTGAATTATTACTTGTTCTTGCCGTATTGTGCTTTCCGGGTTTTGGAAGGTATTTCCGTCCATCTTTTCTGTG
The DNA here is from genome assembly GCA_005239495.1 of Nicotiana undulata. Lineage (NCBI taxonomy): Eukaryota > Viridiplantae > Streptophyta > Magnoliopsida > Solanales > Solanaceae > Nicotiana > Nicotiana undulata. Next base: position 6,258 of record ML257625.1, read on the forward strand.
TATTATTATGTTGCTCCGTTGTTGTTTGTTGTATTTCCTTCCGCTTTGTAGTTATTCTGTTGGTTACTATATTATGTAGTCATTAGATAGATGTTACATCCTGTCATTCCGATATTAAGCCTGTTTGATTTATTAGACCAGTGGGTGTCCTGACTAGTCCTCGTCACTACTTCACCGAGGTTAGTCTTGATACTTATTGGGCACCACTGTGGTGTGCTAATTTTACACTTCTGCACATTATTTTTGTGCAGATTCCAGGTTTTGCATAGTCGGCGGATCGATAGTTAGCATCACGGTTGCTGTTGTGGAGAATCAAGGTAAAACCGCTTCAGCGTTCGCGGTTTCGGAGTCACCTTCTTATATTTGTTATTAATACACTGTTGTATTCATTCCGAATAATGGTAATTAGAGATTCTAGTGTAGATTCGTTAAAGCTTATGACTTGTACTTACCGGGTTTTGGGATGATATGTAATGTACAGAGATTTATATCAAAAAGCATTTTAAAGTTTCAATATTATGATTTATGTCTTGCTAAATGTTAGACTTACCTAGTCCTTAACACTAGGTGCCGTCACGATACACAACAGAGGGAAATTGGGTTTTGACAAGTTGGTATCATAGATCTAGGTTCATAGGTGCTACGACTCATAAGCGAGTTTAGTAGAGTCTTGCGGATCGGTACGGAGACGTCTGTACTTATTTTCGAAAGGCTACGAAACTATTAGGATAACTTCACTTCCTTCATTCCTATCGTGCGAGTTCATTGATCTTGAAGTTTGAAATTATCATTCCATTCTCTCACCGATGGTGAGGACACGAGCTGCGGTTCCTGATGACATTACAACGAAGCAAATGTCGCAAGGGTCAGAGAAAGAGGTCGACAAGGAGCACACGTCGCAATTAAGATGCCTACCAGAGCAACTATTGAGGAGCCGCCAGTAGTTCAAGTGGGGGACAAGTACTGGAGGTGCCTGTTGCCACCCTGGACTTCAGGAGACCTGGGCACAGTTTTCGAGTATAATTGGTGCATTGACTCAGGCGGGATTGATTCCAGGTGCACCAGCTACTTCACAGATCAGGGGAGGAGTTCAGACTCCCACCGTCTACACTCCAGAGCAGCGAGATCATGTTGGTCTTGTTCCAGTTGTCATGGAAGCACAACATGTAGTTTCAGTTCATCCCGTGGTTAGGGCAGCATCATCGGAGGAAGAACACCTTGGACTTGAGAGGTACAGGGAGCACCACCCTCATATCTTTTAGTGGATTGGTGATAGATGATGCCCAGGGTTTTATGGAGAAGGGTCACTACATTTTCGTACTTCGGGTATTGTGGAGACGAGCGGAGTTTCTTTCGTCATATCTCGGTTTGGAGAAGCGGTTTGTCAGTAGTGGAAGGCATATGAGTTGGGGTAGCCAGGCCGAATCAGCTTCACGTTCATGGGGTCAGTTTCAGAGATGTCCTTGAGAGAGTTTTCACCTCAGTCCCTCCGAAGGGCATGGCGCATGGAGTTTGAGCAGTTGCATCAGGGCACTATGTCAGTGTTAGAGTATGTTGTCAGATTCAGTGAGTTGGCCAAATATGCACCTCACTTGGTTGTTTCAGTTAGGAGGAGAGCCCGTAGATTCATTGAGAGACTCATGCATGATATTCGGTTCAGCAGGACTCGAGAGTAAGAGTCTGATGTCTCGTTTTAGCAAGCAGTATGAATCGCTCGTCGGTTCAAGAGGATGTGGAACCGGGAGCGAGAGGAGATCAGGAGAGAGAGCACAGAGAATTAAGTAGGCCACATAGGCCAGAGAGAACTAGTGATCCTTATTATGGAGGCAGGGTACGTAACAGTAGAGGTTTTGTGGGTCAGCCAGTTCTGTTTGCTTTACCAGCCGTGCATAGGGTTTTGGGTACTCATGGATCTCGTATTGTATGGTTTCCACTACCACGTCAGCAGAGAGGTTGTTTTAAGCATGGAGATGTTAGCCACAGGGTGAGAGATTGTTCTAGGATTCAGGGAGGTGTGTTATAGCAGGGAATTCATGTGAGTAGAGGGCGCCCAAGAGGGGGAGGCCCCACCCATTGATGTGTTTCATATAGTAAACTAGAGGTTGTTGTGCCAGATAGTATTACCCATGTATGTTTTGAAGTGTTAAAGAAAGGCACCATTTATATTTCACTGAGCGTTATGATACTCCATCGAGCTGTGAGTTCAATCAGCGTTATGATTTTATAAGCTGAGATGAGTTAGTGGGGAATTTCAATTGGTATGATACATTTTCGGTATGTGATTTAGAGTTGAGGGCGAGGTCCTCGTGATATTTGTGATTCAATATGTTTGAACAAGGCTGAGTACCGCGGTGGAAATTTTATTAGGATGAGATCCTTGTGGTTTGTTGATATGCTTTGATTCTTTCTTGTTATATTGTTTTTGTAAGTCAATATTGATAGAGAGTTGTGCCTATGGGCTTGTTTGATAGTTCCTTTATATGTTTCTCTTTTCATATTCAGTCATTTTCGTTATGTGTTTCTTTAGTTTTAGCTTGCGGTTTGTTTGCCCGGTGGTGTTAGTTGTGGCTTGGTGATTCGGGTGTCTAATAATGAGGTCTTCGTGTTTATTGCATCGTTATCAGTATAATGAGGTCTTCAGATTTGAGGCTAATAACCAATGCTGGGTTGATTTCGGGCAGCTATTGTGATCAAAAGTGTTATTTTGAGCCCATGTGTGATGTGCTATATTGTGTGGTCATACCTTATGGGTATAGGCATGACATGATGCAGCTGGTTGAGCCTAATGCCAGATATAGATTTAGAATCGGGTCTTTTGGAAATGAGTAGAAGGTTAGAAATTGAGGTTAGAGGCTTATCAATGGTGATAGAAAAGCTATATTACATTTGTGATTGGGTCATCAGGCTTATGTAGGTTGGGGTGACGTGGGATCACCCGCGGGTGTGTGCTGGAAGTGTGCATTCAGTGATTTGATGAGTTCGAGGTGAATCTTGGCACGTTCGAGGAAGAACGTTTGTTTTAAGAGGGGGAGAATGTAACGACCCGACCGATCGTTTTTAGAATTTAAGCTCTGTTCAGTGGCATAAGTTCTTGAACAACTTCACATTGGGTGTATCGTCCTGCGTGCGTGGTTGGATTCAGTTACCGGATAATCCGGAGTCGAATTGGGAGAAAAGTTTCAATTTTTGAAGCTTAAGTGATGGAAGTTGACCGAAGGTTTGACTTTTGTGTAAACGGCCTCGGAATGAGTTTTGGTTAATTTCAATAGCTTCATATGGTGATTTTGGACTTAGGAGTGTGTCCAGAATTTGTTTTGGAGGTCCGTAGATTGAATTGAGGTAATTCGGCGAAAGTTAGAAATTCGGCGATTTAGGCCTATAGGTGAAATTTTAATTTTGAGAGTGGCTGTAGGTCCGTGGTGTTATTTATGACTTGTCTGCAAAGTTTTAGGTCATTCGGACGTGGTTTGGTTGGTTTCGACATCGTTGGCGAATTTTAATAGTTTAGAAATTCTTAGGCTTGAATCCGAGATTTGATTTGGTGTTTGGATGTTGTTTTGGATGTTCCAGAGATTCGACTAAGTTCATGTATTGGTATGTGACCTATTGTGGTGATAGGTTGAGATCCTGAGGGTTTCGGGGTGGTTTAGGATGGTTAACGGGAAGTTTGAAGTTTGGAAATGCAGCTGGTGCTACTGTTCTGGTGCGACCGCACCTTTGGATAGGGTACCGCAGGTGTGAGCTTCGCAGGTGCGGAAAAGGGTGCGCAGGTGCGAAAGGAGGAGGACTGGGCAGCCTCCGCAGGTGCAGAGTATTTGGGTGCACGTGCGGCACCACAGGAGCGGGCTCTTGGGCGCAGAAGCGGAAAGAGGCGCAAGTGCGATAGGCCATGCGCACCTGCGCATGCGCAGATGCGGCTAAGTTGGTCGCAGGTGCGGAAGTCCTGGCAGATTACATTTAAGCGAGGGTTAGTCAATTTCTTCATATTTTTAGTTTTGGACTTCGAATTTGGGAGCAATTTTTGGGGATTTTCAAGCTAATCAAGTGGTAAGTGTTCTTCACCTAGATTATATATATATTCCATGATTTTATCCTTGTTTTTACCAATTAAATTGTGTTTTGGGTGGAAGAAAATGTGGGTTTTGAAAGAAAACTTCTTAAATGAAAAATCATGATTTGAGGGACCAAATGGTATCCAAATTTGATAATTTTTTTATGGTTGAACTCGTATAGGAATGGGTATTCATATTTTTGTAAAATTTGACGGGTTCCGAGGTGCGGGTGCGGGGATCGACTTTTGTGTCGATTTTTATATTTTAATAAAGATTGAAACTTCTTTATTCGGAATAGTTCTTTATACGTTTATGTGTATTTTGAAGTTGTTTTAGTTGATTTTGAGCCGTCCGGAGGTCTTTTCGCCCGAGAAGTCATTTTAGAGTACCGGGTTGTCGCCGTCGAGGTAAGTAACTTGCCTAACCTTGTGTGGGGGAACTACCCATTAAGATTTGAGTCTTCTATGCTGATTGTAGCCCGTGTACGCAAGGTGACGAGTGCGTACCCGGACCTATTAGAAAATAGGTTGACCTTTTAGGGTTCTTAGGTCCTTATACGCCTGTGTATGAAGTTGTAGTTTGTATGACTACGTTCTTGATTGCTAATTTGATCATTTCGTACTTAAATTAGAATAACTTGCTTTTAGATTTCCCTGGTTGATTATTTGATCTTAATTGACTTAGCTGAACATTTTACCACTTCTGTCACTATGTTATATTTTCTTCATAAACTGCCTACTTAGCTAGAATTTGTATCATCTTGGCCTATAAATGTTTAGTAGTAATTGGAATATCTATATGTTGGCGCCAAGCATGCCCGTGAGTTGTATATTGTGGTTTATATGTTTTTCCCTTAAGTGCTACTTAGGTTTAGTTAGATAATTATCCATGTTGATGGTATTTCCTTGGTGTTGCCAATTACTAAGCATTGGTGAAAGCTGGGTTTTATTCTTTGAAGCTAATTGTTTAACCGAAATTGGTTATAGTTGTTTCCCTTGCCGTGATGATTTGGTTTCTTATTGTTGACTTGAATATTGTTGTGATGACCCAAAAGGTCATCTTATGTAATTTAAGCTATATCTGTGTTCCGAGGCTCCAAGAGCCTCTGTTAGTCTCACCTCGATATGCGTGCGCATCACGGACTTGTAGCCGGGAAGCTATTATGTGAAAATTTGATAAAAATGAGTTTTGATGATTAATAAATGAATATAGTTGACTTTGGTCAACATTTCTGGTAAACAGACCCGGAACCGTGATTCGACGGTCCCGGAGGGTCCGTAGGAAAATATGGGACTTGGGCATATGCTCGTAATCGAATTCCGAGGTCCCAAGCCCGAGAAATGAATTTTTAAAGAAAATTGTTTCTGAAAATAATAAAGGATTTTGAAAATAAATAATTATGTAAAAATTGTGTTACCGGGTCCGTATTGTGGTTCCGGAGCCCGGAACAGGTTTATTATATACTATTTGTCTTATCTGTAGAATTTGGGGTAAAACGGGCGTGAATTGAGTGGTTTCGGATAAAAAATGAGACTTTAAGGTTTTAAAGAATTTGAAATGTGGCTTGGAAAGTAGTGTTATGTTCCCGAGGTCCGAATGAGATTCCGAGACCAGGAATAGTTCTGTGGTGTCATTAATAACTTATCAGTAAAGTTTGAAGTCGTTCCGAGCAGTTTAGGCCGGTTCGGCGTATTGAAGTGAATTCTAGAATCTTAAAGTTCTTAAGTTTGATTAATTGGATTTAGAGGTTTAATTCGATGTTTTTGTTGATATTCTTATGATTTAAAAGCTTGAACAAGTTCGTATGATGTTTCGGGAGTCGTGTGTGTTTTTGGTTTTGAGCCCCGAGGGCTCGGGTGAGTTTCGGGTAGCTAACGGGGTGTAAAAAGATAGAAAAACTGGTGTGATGTTGCAGACTTCTGGTGTCTGGTGTTTCCTTCACTGCGATCGCAGCCATTGATTCGCGATGGCATAGGCTTAATTGGGGGAAACAAATTGTTGTTCTCTGCGATCGCACGTTTACCTCCGCGATCGCANAGTGGAGTCAGGTGGGGGCTGGGTAGTATCTCTCTGCGATCGCATATTTTCGTCTGAGATCGCAGATGCCTGGTCCATTCCCTTCCGCGATTACATTCCCCCTTCTGCGATCGCATAGTAGCACAACTTCAAGCTCTGCGATCGCAGCCCCTTTTCCGCGATCGCAGAGGACAAAATCGCCCAGTTATTTTAAGTCCTAAAAATAGAATACTCCATATGGGACCTCACCATTTTCAGCCTTCTTCTCCCCCTCCAACCCCCATTGTCGACCCCTAAGCTAGGGACCTTCAATAAACCTTTGGGTAAGTGTTTCCTACATCGTCTTCTTCCAATTTCCATCATTAATCACTAGAAAACTAGGTCTAAAATCATAAAATCAAGTGGGAAATTGGGTTTTGGGGTAGTGTTAGGTTTTCGGGATTTTTCGGTGATTCAACCTCAATTTGGGGTCGAATCTTAAAACAAATTGTATATTCTTAATCGTGGGGA